>RJWK010016713.1:0-35050 GCA_004363435.1 Platanista minor
TTTTTGCGGTACACGGGCCTCTCACTGCTGTGGCCTCTTCCGTTGTGGAGCACAGGCTCTGGACGCGCAGGCTCAGCGGCCATGGCTCACGGGCCCAGCCGCTCGGCGGCATGTGGGATCTTCCCAGAAGGGGGCACGAACCCGTGTCCCCTGCATTGGCAGGCGGACTCTCAACCACTGCGCCACCAGGGAAGCGCCCCTGAACACAGTACTTTTTAAATGAAGAACTGGCAGAGCTGTATCAAATGACTGTCCTCATTGTGGAGTGAAACTGTAATATTATATTAATTAGCCTTATTCACTTGATTCATCCACTTAACAATGTTATTGAAGGTACTCAATATGACAAACACTAGGACAGAGAAATGAGCAAAACCAAATCTGTCTTCATGGGACTTATATTCTAGTGGGTGGGAAAGACTATAAACAGACATATTTATAGAATGACAGATAATGGTAAGTCCCAGGAAGCAAAATGAAACAGGATAGGATGGGTATGGCAGGAAACTGCTAAAGAGACCACACTTCCTATGTTCCAGGGACCGCAAAGAGACCAGAATACTAGTCAGCTCCTGCTGTAAATCTCCGACGGCTTACAACACCAAACGCTTACTTCTGGCTCTGCTCAATGGCTGCAGCTCTGCACCATGATCTCCTTCACTTGGATCCAAAGCCAAGGAGCATCCCTGACCTGAATCATTCCATCCGATGTCACGGCGGAAGAGCAAGAGAGGCAAGACCAGCGTCCTACCAGGTCAGAGCACCTGCTGAGATGCGGCGTAATCCCGTCTGCTCGCCTCTCACTGGCCAAGGCTGGCCACATGGCCAGGCTACACATGAATGGGACGGCAAATCTACTCTTCCTCAGGGGGCAGGGGCATCTGGGAACAACAGTACTATCTACCAGTCGGGGGAGGGCATGCGGGGGACGGATCCTGAATAAAATATGGTACTACACGGCACAACGAAATTTAAGTAGCTTTAAATTATATCCTTTCTATCTGTACCTCCAGTGCCTCAACACTGGGTAGTCAACAAAAAATTGTTAAAATGTGGAAAGAAGAAGAAAAGGGCAGGAGGGAGGAAAGAAAGAATATGGGAAAGGCACCCATGCTTGATGTCTGTAATACAGCATCAATATACTTTTTTTTTTTTTTAGCTTTCTGGAGATCATCTGCTATTTTTATGAGATCATGAAGTGACGCAATACTTTCATGTCAGTACTACATTATTTCTTTACAAAAAGAAGTCTCTCATGTTCTCAATATTTTGTTGATATGAGGGACACACACGGTAAAGCACCGGTTCCAGGCAGCAGATTGGGAAAATACCAAGGTAAAGGGCAATTTTAAGCCCCAGTCTTCCCTTAAGCTCACTCAAGTGTATATCAGAAGTCTTAATTCCCCCTAAGTGCTGTCAACTTTTGAACTTCAGTAACTTACAGCAACCAAACCAGTAATAAGATAACATTACAACTGACATGTTCATTCTTCAATACCATGGAGAAGACTTCATGATAAAGACTGAAGTCTTTTAAAATTTCAACCATCCTTGTGGGTGAGGAGGGAGAATGTAATTGCTCCCTATGCATACGGTCTCGAGTGAGACTTTGCCAAGTAAGGATCAAAATATAAAATAGCACCACGGCTCCAACAAAAGGGGAAGAAACAGGGGCACGGGAAAATCCTGCTACCCAAAACTGAAGGCCATAAAATTAATCTCTGGTTGTCAACTGCCGTTTTAAGATGACGTCTTCGGAGCACAGGACACCTCATGCCTGAACATAAGATGAGGCTGCTCCTCATCATGAGCCTTCACCGTGCACTGGGCGCCTGCTGTGCCAACCTACCAAGAACCTGAACGCAAAGCTCCTCTCCTTTATGAATGTGACAGGAGACAAGCAAAGAGTGTATGTGTTATATAAAACTCATGCTTTACACATTTAAGAAACACATGGACTACACGGAGTGAAAGTAACGCCCTCCGGACTTTCCACAAGAGATATTAAAATTCAAGTAGGGCATAAATTTTCCTTTGAATAATTGGATGGGAATGGACAATGCAGGGGACCCTACATTGTTTTTTCCAATCGGGCAAATGATGCCCAAACTGCCCACTCCTAGTACCTCGGGCGCCAGGGCCTTCTCGCCGTCTGCCCGGGAGGCATGTGTGTTCGGCTGAAGAACCGACTCAACCAACGTGGCCAGCCAGCCCGTGCACAGGCCCTTCCGCAGAGCCACCGCCGTGGTGCCAGACCACAACTCCACGATGTTAAAAATGAAATGAAGCTTTCCTGGGTGAAACAGACTCGAGCTGCAAAGACACAGAGAGAAGTCTGTAAACTCCAAGCTAGGCCTTTTTTACTGCATGAGGGTAGTCCCTAATGGGCTCTAAACCTACCTTCTTCCTCTTCAGAAAACAGTTCTGTTGCTTACTTCAAAGCCCCCCGCCCCCCCCGACCCCCACCGGACCTAGTTCTGTGATGTCATTCAGGAGAGTTTCTGGTTACCTGTTTGCCGCCAAGACTGAATGAGATTTATACCAGCTTTCCTCCCTCTTTCCTACGTCCACCCAGGGAAGGCGGCCGGGCACACCAGTAAAGGCCGCAGGTGGAGGGCCTGCAGACTCGCTAAGTGGGGACCCGGCTCTGGACCACGGCAGCTGCTGAAGAGCCGCGACACCCTGTGGACTCCGGGAGACACATTCCAAGCCTGTCTTCTTCACTCCGCATCACGTCTGCTACCGTCTTGCACAAATCTGGCAAGTTTTCAGTAAATGGATTTGTAGCTACTAAGCATTTGCAAGTCAGAGTTTCACTACATTTCAGGAGAAAGAGGCTAATAAGTATTACGTTAATAAACGTCAGTACCTTGCACATGAATATGGTCTGGGTTGGAGCTTAGGAAGATGTTCTAGAAAAAAATTAAAATAAGCAATTATTAATTCATTTCTACTGTAAATAAATTATATGTATACATGTAAATTACATGTAAAGATCTGACTTTGATTCCTATTTTCTTATTTAGAATTTCTAAGTAACTTGTTTTAATTTTAAATCATATTTTAGAGCACAAATAAATTCACTGTGTCTAAGTAAAATATCACTAAATACTTTTTTCCAATTCTTAAAGACCAGACATATCACATTTCCTCAATCTGAACTCGGTATTTCTACCTAAAAGCTGTTTGTTTGTTTTTTTTAAACATCAAAGGGTAGTAAGAGTAGGGTCCATGAATGGGCCTCAGAGTCAAGGAACCAATTACATTGTTTTCTGGGGTGTGTCCAGAGTTTCCAGATTTGAAAAAAGATCATGACCCAAAAAAGATTAAGGACTATGGAAAATACTTAGGCTTGAAATATTTTTCTTTCATAATATTTATATAAGAACAAAAAAATAGGAGTGTAACAGCGTACATTTTTCAATCCAGAAACCTAGTGGTTTTAAGATACATAGGTACTTTTTAAAAGGAGATTAAGAAGTCAGTATTTGAATATCTGATCGATTGTCCCCTATCAAACCCTGATAATTTTTTATGTTCCGTATATTTTTGATAGTTATTTAGCAAAAATTTAGAAAGACCTTTCTAAAATGTCTTACAGTTGTAATATCAGGATAAGGTTTAATAGAGGGCTCAACTCACCTTAATGCTTTAGTTATATTAAGTTTTCTTACAGAAATTAGAAAATAATTAAAACTTTTATGTCTCAATGCCTTTAATTTTTTTACATAACTGTATAATAAATGATACATATAAGCTTAAAAAGGTAACAGAAAATCTATAAAAAGAATCTGAACAATTTTTCCATGATCAACAGCTTTACAAGACTTCTTATAACTTCCCTAATGGGTGTTCTGGTTGTTATCCCAACACCTCTATTAGCTCAAAAGACTCAACTGAGGAGGGTAACCAGTGTTCATTCGAACAGGAAAGCAAGAAGGGCAGCCTCGCCACTCTGAGGAGGAGGAAAGAGAATACTAAGAAATAAAAAGGGAAAGAGGGCAGGGCCTGACTCGTAAAGCAGAGTGTCCTTAACCGTAATCGGCATCAAAGGGACCTTGGGTAAAAAGTACGTTTTCCTGTCACCAAACACAAATGCAGATTTTAAACATTTTACTATTTATCACCAAGGAGAACAGAGAGGAGATGACGAAATGACAAGCATAGGAAAGTAACAAAGGTTTTAAAATCCTATAAGATTCTTATAGTCACTGTCCCTAGGAAACGTCTCCAATTCCTGAGGCCAGTTCCCCAGGCAAGATCTTAAACTCTCTTCTTTTGGAGTATGAGGACCAGAAGACACAATCCGGGCAAAAAAGCAGCATATGATCTTTTTACATCTGGATGTTTTGTCACTCCCAAGGCTAATGCCCCGGGGCACCGTGAGTAAGGCCACTTGTTTGTACTGGTGGACTTGCCCAGGTGGGAACATTTCTGTACCCTGCACACAGAGCACACGCTTCATCAAATCCATCAATTATCGCTATCTTTGAAAAAGATCCTTTCCTTGGAAACCTCATTTTTAGATAAAATTTGGCTAAGAGCTTTCTGAAAAACAGAGTAGAGGCTGAAGGCTGAGCAAAAAAAGGAAGAATTAAGGCTGGCTATATTAACAGAGCAAATGACAGTGACAATGGTAGGAAAGAAAAACTAACAAATAAAAATTTAAGCTTGGAAGAGAGATTCTTTGACTTCAAGAAGGCAGTTCAGCTGTCAAGGCAGCGTGAAGAGCAGCTGTAAGACGCTTACTTACTGATCACAGTGACCGAGATGCACTCCCACAGGCCTGCAGCGAACTCAAAGGTGCTCTTACCAAGGAGAGGCTGCCCCTCTGGGCTGGGGTGACTGTGACAGCGACCACTCACCAAGCAGGAGGCCGAGCGGAGGCTGGCAGGACTGAAAGGCCAGCAGGAGGTCTAAAAGGCAGGCACGGGAGTCTCTGACGAAGCGGTTGTAGTCGGCCGCCCCCTGCATGCTGCACAGCTCCTGCAGCCGTCGCTTCTCCGCACCGTCGCCAGTGTGGTCCACGAGGGCTCGCAAGAACGCCTGTGGCCAAGGAAGCCGACTTAAATCACCACGCGCTCTGTGGTTACAGCCGTTAGAACGCTGGGTGAGTACCTACCTGAGGATGTGCCCAGTTATCCAAGAAAAAGTGAATGTGGTCACTAGGAGTGTGGTCACGACAAGAGCATTTCATTTGTTATTCGTTTTAATGGCAGCCTGTTAGGCAAACCCCACTTTTATGTTCCATTTTTGGTCACACAACTTAATGTTTTTATCTCGGGACACAGTACCTGTTCTCTCCTTAGCTGATGATCGCAGCCCAGATTTCTACATTTATTTGACCACTGTTATGACAGGCACTGGGCAGGTAAAGCACTGGCCAAAGAGGACACCTAACTTGCACAAAAGGCTTCACAGGCGAGTGAGAGCAACAGAAGTCAAGAAATAACCAGCGTGTGAGAGGCTGCCTATCCACCAGGGCACACGGACGCTCAGGGCTTCTGAGGCCAGAGCCTCCCCAGGAGGCAGGCTTGAGCCGAAGGCTGGCTGCACGGAGGAAAGGAAGTGACGGGCAGCCAACGAGATGGCAGAGCCACAGGAGGGCACGGGAGGCAGGCAAAAGCACAGCTCCTGGGGAGCGCATGCGCTTCGACACAAATGCAAGGAAATGAGGACATGGGCAGAGGCTGACAGACAGCGAGGGCCAGAACATCCGGACCCCCGCACAGGGACTCTGAGTCACCTCAGATCCATCACGGAAAGAGGAGAAGAACATAAATAAAGCAAAACAAGAAAGTCCCAGGTCCCTAGTCTCGAAGACTGAACCGAGTCCAAACTCTTGGGCAAAAGACCAAACCTGCTAATGACAACTTTTGGTTCTAATGCAATTCCAAGCACATCCATCATGGGACACATAAAGCTCTCATTACTCACAGGAAGCAAAGAACTTCGGCAAGTCATCTGTATCAAAGCTACCTGAAACGCGAGTGGGCACCACTACTTTTTATTCCATGGCTCCCACATCCCGGAGGGCTGGATGCCCTTAACAGGGAAAATGAGATCCATGTTCCTGTGAGGGTCACGCGTTTCCACTGGCCCAGCCAAGAATCGCTGCTTAAACTATCCAGATACCAACAAATTACATGGCTTCTTCAAAGTGCCAGACACAGAACAAGCACCTGGGAAATGTCGTGGCGTAAGGCCCCAGGTCTCTGCATGGATCTCTGGTAAGACAGGAGTTTACCAAGAACACTTCACACCACGCTTTCTCAAGTCAATAAAATTCCCTAAATTACATGCTAAAACAGTAGCGATTGTAAATCCTTTGCAATATTTTTCACTTTATAATTACAGAAACTTCATGGTACTAAAAGAGGAAATACAGCACTCTGCAGAAAACAAACTGACAAATGTTACTAAAACTTATCTTAGAAATATTTTTAACACAGTAATTTACTCCAAGGAATTTATTTTTTAAAAAAGACTTCAGGGGGCTTCCCTGGTGGTCCAGTGGATAAGACTCTGCCCTCCCAATGCAGGGGGCCCAGGGTTCGAACCCTGGTTGGGGAACTAAGAAGTCTGCATGCAAGCCGCAACTAAGAATTCGTATGCTGCAACTAAGACCCAGCAGAGCCTAAATAAATAAATAAAAATAAATCTAAAAAACAAGTTTTTTAAAAATTTTTTAAATAAAAATAAAAAAGACTTCAGGTACTTCCCTGGTGGTCCAGTGGTTAAGACTCCACGCCTCCAATGCAGGGGGCATGGGTTCGATCCCTGGCCGGGGAACTAGGATGCCACACGCCACCCAGTGCAACCAAAAAATAAATAAATAAAAATAAATAAAAACATAAAAAAGACTTCAAACAAGTGTGCAAAGATGAATTAGAATGTTCACCTATGTAGGTTTTTTAAACAGTGGAAAACTGGAAACAACCAACTGTCCATAATCAAATCAACAATTGTTTTTTTCTTAAAAAAACATTTAAAAAATTTTATTTATTTTATTTATTTATTTTTGGCTGCACTGGGTCTTCGTTGCTGTGTGTAGGCTTTCTCTAGTTGCAGCGAGCAGGGGCTACTCTTCGTTGTGGTGTACGGGCTTCTCATTGCAGTGGCTTCTCTTGTTGCAGAGCATGGGCTACACGTGCGAGGGCTTCAGCAGTTGTGGCACGTGGGCTCAGTAGTTGTGGCTCTCGGGCTCTAGAGCGCAGGCTCAGTAGCTGTGGTGCACGGGCTTAGTTGCTCTGTGGCATGTGGGGTTTTCCTGGACCAGGGATTGAACCCGTGTCTCCTGCACTGGCAGGCAGATTCTTAACCACTGCGCCACCAGGGAAGTCCTCAAATCAACAACTGTGTTGCACCCATAGCATCTTTTAAAAGTATCTTCAGTACCTTTCCATGCTGGCATATCCAAACTCATTTTTTTTTTTTTTTTTTTTGCGGTACGCCGGCCTCTCACTGTTTTGGCCTCTCCCGTTGCAGAGCACAGGCTCCGGACGCGCAGGCTCAGCGGCCATGGCTCATGGACCCAGCGGCTCCGTGGCAATATGAGATCTTCCTGGACCGGGGCACGAACCTGCGTCCCCTGCATCGGCAGGCAGACTCCCAACCACTGCGCCACCAGGGAAGCCCCAGACTTTTTATGAGCATATTAGTTTTGCAGTAAGGAAAGATATATTTTTAAATATGTACTTCATGAAATTTTCAGAAACGGCAGAGTTAAACTAAAATTGTGAAACTATTTAATTTAATCAAGAAGTTCTCATCACAGTGAATTGTAGATTTACTCAAATTATATCTAGGACTAAGCCTCTCCATAAAGTAGTTCACTTCCCAAAGACTACAAATGCAGTAAACACAATAATAAAATAGAGAATAAACACTGCACTGAGGACAGGGTAGCCGAATAATAGTACTATTTATGCTCATTGGCAATACAAGTTTGGTAAAGCACAGCTTGGAAAGTTTACCCATGAATATATCCACTTGAGTAACATGGTTATAACAAAATCAGTAGTTCCCGGCATAACACTGACATCTAGTGGATCTTTCTGTCTCCAAATTCATCTAAACATCAATATAACCTACCAAAACCCTTCAATGTTCCCTGCAGAATTCTGACATAATAAATAAGTACAGGTTTTTACGCAAAAGGGGTCTTCAAAACATTAAACAGGTGGCAAGCAGTGGAAAGGCCCTACACGCCAAGCTTCCCGCCACCAATTAGAGAGAAAAAGTGTCCACATACAGCTGGAAAACAAATGCTACCTAGGGTCACTTTCATCACTAGTTACCGTGCTACATCAAGTTAATGTCTAGAAAAATAAGATTAAGAAAAAGCCCTACTTTAAAAATCTCATTTCAGTAGAAAACAAAAAATTTCAGTATAAGCACAACATAAAAATATTTGTCCATGACCATTATTACAAAGACACTGCACACCCTGGGAACTATTTTGAACACATGCTGTGAAGACCATATTTTCTAAGCCTTCAAAGGGCAAATACCAGATTTAATAAACCCTACAAAGAGGTGAGCATATTTTTAAATAGTCACCCAAAGAAGAAAGAAAAATACCTTCTTAGGAACTGCTCGTATTTCAAGGCACCAGGTAAGAAGGAACTGGAGAGAACACTTCTCAGGTATATGCTGGGGCAAGGCTGCTCCTTTTCAGGCAGACAGGAAAGAGTCAATGACACAGAAAATAGAGAAGACAATGTTTCCCATCCCTAAAAACACTAATAGCTGTAACATTTTACATTATAGTGCTATCAAAGTACTTGTGGGAATATGACTTGTGGCAATGTTTATTCAAAAAATTTCCTCAAAAGGAATACTGAAGAAAAAACCTACTTTACAAAAACAATGGTTATAAATTCAATAGCATTATTGTACCAGCTATACCTACCAAATCTAGGTACACCAAACAAAACAAAGGGAAATTATCCAAAACCACTGAACAAAAGAAAGGAACAAAAAGCCAAAAGATGGCAGTGGTCCAATAACACTGCCTATCATCCTCAGAAAGAATTTCAGTTCAAGATTCTAAGCAAATAACTAAAAAATAACTTCCTATAATTATGGAACAAGCAATTATTTTCATATATTAAATAAGCAAAAATAAATATGCTATAAGAGACAAACATTAAAAAAAAAAAATTGTTTTTTTTTTTTGGCCATGCCATGTGGCTAGCAGGATGTTCCCCCAACCAGGGATTAAACTTCAGCCCCGGCAGTGAAAGCCTGGAGTCCTAACCACTAGGCCACCAGGGAACTCCCAACAAAAGACTTTTAAAAAAGAGTCATATGATACAGTTCTTTTTGCATGACAATATGCTAACCTAGAAACAAAATAATGCTCATTGCAAAAAACAGCCTAACAAATCAGCCCAACTAACCAACCTGCTTCTCCAAAACCAGTTACGTTCATTTTTTTAAGCGTTCCCCAGTTTGCTGCAAGCTTGCTGATTTCCAGAGTTTTGAAAAAGCTCATTCTTCAACTTCACTTTTAATGTCTGTAAGCATCCAATAAGCATAGACTCTATTACCATCTCATTCAGTGTAACTGACTCATTCAGGGTACTTGATGTGAAAGTTAAAAACCTCTAAGACCAAAGTGGCTGTGTTCTGCCTGCTGATCCATGGCCAACCCCCAGGCATCTGTGCAGACTCGCCCTGGTCACCTCCAATCCCTTGGGCCCAATGACATCTTGGGAAGTAAGAGATCAGGGCTGTACCTTTCTTCTTCGTGTCTGCCTTAATGTTCAAGATGACACAATGTTCTCTCCTGTCTGTGAGCTGCAGTCTTTGGAGTAGGTGCTGTACCTCAGAGTCACTGTTGGGACAGATCACGTTAAAGGCATCTCCAGGCTGGTAGGAAAAATCTGTTTTCTAGAGAAGAACCAACATGAAATACAAAAAATTCCACATGAGTTAAAGAGTTTTACTTGTGGGGTAACAGAGTTTTAAATATATGACCATTTGAATAAATGAATTCGCTTATTGCAGTTAGAATTATTTTGTTTCTAACAAATAAGCCCAAGTCACCAAACAAACATACTTTTATTAGGAGTTATTTTTTAAAAGAAATTCTGTAGTTATCCAATGTTTTGCTTTATACTGAGTATTCATACACTAGAAATTAAGACCCTCTGCCTCTTCTAAAAATTAAGGTGCTCTGGTAAGTAGTGTTTTAATAATCCATGTAAAAATCCCCTCACGAAAACATACACACACACACATTAGGAGCAAAAGAAACTACTTAAGGCTGTCTGCACTGGTTTTCAATTTCCTTTCTTTACTCCTTCTCTCTGGGGAGGAACAGGGGTCGGGGAAAGCAATTTCTTTTTCCTTAATGACACACGACGTCAAACCACCTGGCTCGGTACTGGTCGTGCAAAACCCGGGCTCCAGGTGGAGCCACCTCCCACAGCAGGTCTACTTAGAGGGGTGTGGGGTGAGGAACGCTCTGGAGAGGGGCCTCTGGCCACACATGCTCACACCTCTAGCCTGGGAGGGACACAGGCCATCCCTACCAGGCAGCCAAACCTCGCCTCTTTATGATGAAAGTACAGAACAAGAGTGAAATGGTTTGGTGTACATACAATATTTAGCAATATGGATTAAAATGTTCACAAGGAAAATGGAACTACTCAATACTACGTAAGCGAAACCATCTAGTTCTGACGCCTGTCACATTTCTTTCTTTCTATGAGAAACTCAATTAAACCCACATCGACGGCCTTGGTGCACCCTCTTCTGAGAGCCCAGCCCATGGAACCTCGCAGGGCCCTCGTCAAGGGTTGAGCTACGTGGCTGTGAGGATGTACAACCACAGTTTCTTAACCTGAGGCCAATGAGGCAGTGGCTGGGGAAGCCTCATTGATGGGGTTCAGAGAGGTAGCACGTAAACGTCCGAAAACTGTGTGCAAGGTGTTTATATATAATCATTCTTCCGGAGAGGGGGGTCCGTGATTTCTTCCAGATCCTCAAAGGAACAAGGACCACCACTCTGAGAAGTGAATGCCACACGACTGTCTAGTCTGGCCCTACTCCCAGCTAGCCGCTGACCTCAGGTAAACAGCTTCCTTTCCAGGGGCTCTTATACAGAAATACTGTTCTGATTCCGTTATTCTTTCGCGGCTTAATGCGTAAGGCAGCAACACTATGCTCTCAAGTAGAATCACCTCCAGTCACTCATTTTAGCCCCTCCTTGAAGTGAAAAGGTATGAGGTGGAGAGAAAAAATGATGGGTCAAGAATAAAAAGGCCGCTGTCCGGCCACAGACCTCATGCTTCCTGAGTGTGTAGATGAGGACATAGCACAAGTCTCTGCACTTGCTGACAACACCCCTGTGCTCAGAAACACATTCTGGAACTTACCGAGATGTCCAATTCTATCAGAAGAGTGGTTTTTATGGCATCATTCATAGTCAGTTGAACTGCCTTTGAAATTGGAACGTGAAAAACTGGATCCACTGAGGTCACAGGTGCTTGGCTTTTCTCCTTGAGAAACAAATGCGATAAAAAAATTACAGTTTTCAATTATACTTACCACTGCTTCACTTAGTGGCAAGGTGAGAGCTACCGGATCTTTTAAAATGCCCTGCTATTTAAGCAGTCTTCTCTAAGGTAAATGGCTACAGACGTACGCCTCTCAGTCTTTCAGAAGAGAAGCTCATCTACACCTTAAACTTGCCTATTAGACTTTAGAACTTCTGAGATATACGGAAAATATCCGATACTACCATTTTTCATGTAAAGGTCTAACAGTCTTCCTAATGAACTATGCAAAAAGAAATAGCATGCATGCATATTTCAGAAGGAGACTCTAAAGGAAATGACAGATGTTTAAGGTTGGAAGTTGTCGGCACAGATGGTCACAGGAACCCTCAGAGTGGTGGGTTGGTGCTAACAGAGCTTTCTCGACGATGGGAATGTTCCATTTCACTGGCCTATACGGAAGTCACTAGCCACATGTGCCCACTGAGCACTTGGAAACGTGCTTGTGTGACTAAGGAACTGAATTCTTAATTTTATTTAATTTTCATTAATTTAAATTTAAGTAGCTACACGTGGGAAAATATTAAGAAACCCAAATCTTTGTACAACCCCCTCCTTTCATAACTTGATGTTCCCAAGTTCTATTAAAAATAGAAACTTACATCTTAGAAAGTGCTAGTCAATTAATTTTGGATAAGTGGCTGGCTGCATGGGAAAGCTAGAAAGAGGGTCAGGGCTGAGAGCCTGGGAGTTGAAAGAAGTGGGGCACGGCCTCCAGCAAGGCTGCTGGGAGTGCTCACAGGTGGCCCTCACAGGTGGCTGGGAGTGCTCACAGGTGGCCAGCTCGCAGTCACCTTTGAGGATCACCTGAGCACTCTCAGGTCCCACCTCCTTTCAGAGGCAGTCCATATCCAACGACTAATCAACGACTCTAAAGGCCCAGTCCCTTTGCACTACTGAGGACAACTCTGAAGGGCCATCCCAGCTTCAGACCAGCCCGTGAGCGCAGCTGAGGCCTTTGCTGAGACTGCATCACAGCTCAGCATCTCCCAGTGCCCAATCCTGCTTCTGTCCCCTCATATCCCAAGGTGACGAGGACACCCTAAAGAACCACCTCACAGTGATCCCCAGGAACCCAGCCCGGGACAGTCAGCGCCAGAGTAAACCAAGAAAGTTGCTAAAATGGGAGTGTGGAGCTGGACTGCTGGCTGGCAATAAGGACACCACAAGGCAGCAGTGCAACAGCTATGTGGGACGGGTACCCCCGGAACGGAATGCACTAGCTGCTGTGGGTACAAGTGCTTGGGAACTATGAGGCAGCAGTACTGATTCAGCCTGTGGAATTAAACCTGAAAAAGTGCAGAAAGCCGAGAAAATCGACAGCTAAATTCTAAGTGTGAAAGCCAGAGGACATTCTCTGTAGTTTACAAAGAAGTGCTCATCTCCTGCAGCCTGAGGGCAGAGAAAGCCAAGGACTGACTCAGGTAGGGAAAGAATGGGAGAGGGACATCTGGGTGAATAGCTTGAATCCCTAGATCCCTTGAGCTCTTTGAGCCTGCAGAAGTGGCCACTCCTTCCTATTAAGAGCAAGAACTCCCTTCTTGAATTAAGACACTGCAGGGACTCTACCCCTGCACCCCATCTCTCCTTCTGGCTGCTGGACCAATAACTACAGTTAGGTAGCAACAAACCTGGCTGCTTGTGTGTTGGGCCAGCTCCAAGGAAAGTGCAGGACAGCAATATACACCAAGAGAATATGTGCGCACAAGATAGAACAATTGAGGTCCTGGGTCAGGCAGGGCAGAACATAAATTTGGATAAAGGAGGTTTTCTAGCCGGGACACTCCCCTAGGATACGGGATTTACACACCCTGGCATGAGCCCCAGAGATGATGTGAACATCCCTGAACAGGGCTACGAGAGCAAAGAAAAAGCAAGGGCCTGTACTAAGTGGGGCAGAAATGCCAAGACCGGGGCCAGTATTTGAAGACAGGATTAAAAGCTCAGACAAGAGGGCCTACTAGAGTGGATAAAACCGTGTAAAGCCAAACCCCACCAGATGACGATGTACCCTGAAGCACCCAGAGAATACAGCACTGCCAAGGCCAACAGGACTGTGGTGAGAGGGGAACCAGCACCACTGACTTCAAGGCTGGCCTCCCCTGCTGACCAGAGCTCACAGACTGGGCTCACAGCAACAGGAAAACCAGGATTCCGCCCCCCAACCCACAAAGAACAGAGGGAGGTGGGAGCACTTAGCCGGGAAAGCCAGGGGGCACAATTATCACAGTGAGTAGGAAAGCTGGGGGTTGCCAGAGGGCCTGACTCTCAGAACTAGTGGAAATGACTGAACACGGAGGGTCAAAATGAACGGGCAGCCAACAAGGGCACTGGATCAATCCTTACAAGGCAAAGAAATCAAGAAGTCACGAGCAGGAAGCTGCTCCTAGTTCAAGACCCCTTGTACCAGAGTGAGGTCTATGAGGCCAGGCAGTAAATGGAGTCCTGGCCCAAGTCCGGCTCAGTGGGTCCACTGGGTCACTCGGCAGTGAGCATAACCCCACAATGGATTCCTGGCCCGTGGTCTAACAGCTGCCATGGTGGGGAAGGCCAAGAGGAGGCCTCTGAACTTGACACCAGCTTCTCTCCTCATCAAGGCATAGAATTAAAACAGTATAGCATCCTAGGAGGAAAAGCAGATAGCAATATACTCCTTAAAAATCTAAAGGATACAGGAGGGTCTCCATCATAGCTCCATGTAATTCACCAGCCTGGCCCCTGCAAAACCCAGACAGATCCTGGGGGATGACAGTGAACGCCAGAAATTCAAACAAGCAGTAGCTCCAACTGCAGATGGTTGGTTTTCTTTGACAGAGCAGTTAACATGGCCTCAGGCACATGGCATGTGGACAAAGGTTTAGCCAAGGTGCTCTTTTCCATTTCTATCCATAAAGAGGACTAGACATGTTCACTTTCACTTGAACATTTACAATTTTGCCCCAAGGCCATGACATCATTCCTGCTTGCTGGTACAAGACAGTGCGAATAAATGTAGAACATTTGGACACTCAGCAAAACATCACACTAGTCCACAGTATCAACACCATTATGCTAATCAGATGATGCTGGAGTCTTCTGTGCCTTACGGAGATTGAGGGCCTGTGGTGTAAGTACAATTTTTAGGATTCCAATGTTTGGTGCGTGTCAGGACATCCCCTCCCAAGGAAAGGATACACTATCTCATCTTGCACTTCACTTCACCTAGAGAGACGCATTACACCTGGCAGGCCTCTCTTCAGGCTCTAGGATACTGAGATACTGCTCCAACCCAAACACCAGGTGACACAAAAGTGGCCAGCTTTGAGGGGGGCCCAGAGCAGGAAGGAGCTCTGCAGCAGGACCCCGTGACACGCTCACCGGAGGCCGTGCTGCTTGTACTACACAGTCCAGGAGATCCCACAGCGTTAGAGGCAGAAGGGATGGGGAGACGATGCTGTGTGGCGTGAGTGGGTCCAGCTGAAGGCTTTCTTATGGCTGCACTGAAGCTCAGCTTCCCACTCAGCCAATCCTGCTTCCACCCACCCCTCTCCCACCCACCCTGCCCCCAAGGTGATTATCCCAAGAGGATGCCCTAAAAAAGGAAACTTTTTTCCCCAACCCCTTACCCTCTTGGTATATCCTTTGAACAGATTTACACAAGTTTCCCTTAAATAGTTGAGATTTTTAAAAATCTTTTAACCACATTACCAACAACTCAAGCCTATTTAATGATACCTACCATAAAAGAAACTCTCAGCAGATCCTCAGTGAAGTGCCTTGTCAGATCAGTCAGCGCTCACCGCCTCTGCCACATGCAACCATCCTTGCAGCAAGCACATAGGGGCTGGCTCTCCACAAGTCCATACACCCTGCTCCCACCAGCCCGGCATGTTTACTAGAGCCACCCATCCCTGTTCCCAGCCCTGACTACAATGTACTTATTGTGATTTACCCCACTTAATAAATAATGAAGTGTAAGTGCAAAAGCAATAACCCATGGCTGGTCACATAAAACCATACCTGTTTATCTGAATGCATTAGAAAAACACTATAAAAATATGATGCTAAAAACACTAATATCATCCCAGATACATGCAAACAGTTCTAGTAAACTAGAAAGCTGTACTTATATTGTTTCTAAAATGTCTAAATGGCTCATCATTCAATAAAAAGAAACAAAGAAACAAGAAAACATGATGGCTGTACTAAAGGTGTGGTTTATGTGAGAAAGCCCCTGTGGGTCTCCAATCAGCCACTCTAAAAAAGAGGGCTTGGCTCTGCATTACAAGATTGGCTGCACTGGAAATTTATTCTAAGCATATGCTGGAAGAAATTTCAGGGTACCATATACTGGCAATCATGGGGTAATATTAGCTATTATTCAACTTGATGCTCAAAAATTTACAGACCACTTTAAAGTCACTTATTTATTGACAGGAAAAATACTCTAGGCAAAGAGAAAAAGACTTAATATAGACAAAAATATATGTGTAAGATATTATCAAGAAAAAGAAAAACCCATAAAGTGGAGTAACCCAGAATACCAAAAATCCATACTGGAAAAAGATTTTCCTATAAATGAGTCCTCTGAGTTTAGCTGCTGAGATAATTTCCTGACTGCCCACAACAACTTGCCCTCATCTGGCCGACACATAAAGTGAGAAACCAAGAAGTTAATTCTCCAAAATAATGGAGAAACTGAGCTGTTAACCATTTCCTTCTTCAAAGAAAGATAATGTAACAACACAAGCAGGTGTGCAATGCGTGGAGGTAGCACCTCTCCAGTGACTACTCAGTTCTGCCACTGCAGTGCAGAAGCAGCCACAGGCACCACGTGAATGGACAGGCATGGCTGGGTTCCAATAAAACTTTATTTACAAAAGAGAGGTGGGAGACCACACTCTCCCTGCACGCCACAGTCTGCTGGCCTCCATCATAACGTAATTTAAAAAACACCACCACCACCACCACCACCACCACCACCCACGGCACATAAAGTAAAACTGCTTACCTGGCCAAAGGACTCCTCCAGATGCACCTGTAAATATTCTGGTGGTAAAGCCGGAATATTCAGAGAGGCCTGTGAAAGCGGGGGTATTGAACGGGTAAGCGAGGGCTCAAAGTCTGCAATCAATGTATTCGATTGACCTCTGTTCACTGCATTTTGCTCTAAAACTTCAGCATCCTTTTGTCTGGAATCATCTAATCTCAGAAGTCCAACCTGTGATTCAGTGTGTAATAATTCCGGTGTCACGGGGTCTGTCCTCCGGGAGGCATTAGTTGCCATTGTGAGAGTTCCATTCATCTCCTCTTTTCCTCTACTCAACAGAAAATGCTTCGCCAGGGCAGCCCAGAGTCCTTTAATCCATGGCTCAACCACAAGTTCTAAACTGGATTGTTGTGATAAAAAAGGAAAAAAGAAACAAATGCCTAAGTTCTCCATTTAAATACATAACAATCGGATAATGGCAGAATCTGTCCATTTGACAGAATGCTGTGCAACTGTCAAAAACACTAAATATGGAGGCTATTCAGAATACAAAGGATACTTATGAATGATTAAGCTAAAAAGCAGAACATTATTGTGTTCATTAGTGCTGTGCTGTTAAAAATTCAGAGAGCAAAAATGAAAATAATTTAGTAAAAGGTAATAGGAGTGTGATTCCTCTTAACTTCCTAAAATAGAGTTGGTAATTTAAGAAGCTGTAATTTTAAACACGCATGCTAAATTCTGATGAGGCTAACAGTACTTACCCAAAATCCAAGTTTACTTAATATCACAAATGGTAACTACGTCAATCAAATACACCGTCTTTTTTTTTTTTTTTTTTTGCCTAGCCAATTTACTGATCTTTGTTTCCCACAGATGAAAATATTACCAAGAAACCACTCCAGATTAACGCTCTTTTGACTAATAGTTCAAACCTTCGATCAGTTCTGAGCAATTATTCTGGTAAAATTTCCAGGCAGGCTGACCACAGGGGAAAAAAGCAATCATCCTTTAGGAGAGCTAAATTAATCATAAATACAGGGGACTTCCCTGGTGGCGCAGTGGTTAAGAATCCACCTGCCAATGCAGGGGACACGGGTTCAAGCCCTGGTCCGGGAAGATCCCACAGGCTGTGGAGCAACTCAGCCCGTGCGCCACAACTACTGAGCCTGCGCTCTAGAGCCCGCAAACCACAACTACTGAGCCCAGGTGTCACAACTACTGAAGCCCACGCGCCTAGAGCCCCTGCTCCGCCACAAGAGAAGCCACCGCAATGAAGACTAGCCCCCGCTCACCGCAACTAGAGAAAGACGGCGCGCAGCAACGAAGACACAATGCAGCAAAAAATAAATTTTAAAATATCATAAGTACATTTTAAAATATAGTCTATTTACTACTAGCAAAGTATGAGGGCTCAACAATAACAGTCCCTACACTCCCTGGACAGAAACTGTACACAGAGTGTACAGAATTGCTAAGAAAGACTGCATCAGGACCTTGGGAATAACATCTTTGTCATTTTCAATCACACTCAAACAAGTTATGGATTAAATTCCAATTCATAAAGCTAAATGACAATTAAGAGGAGACACATTTTAGACCTCCATGTCATTGCAACTCTGACCATAATTTCATCATATTCATTTGGTGCTCACACAGTACTAGCTCCAAATTTGGTCACACAGTACATCTATCCCTCAGGAGCCTTTGGAAGAGCAAGCATTATAAAATCCGCAGTTCAATAATGACAGCTACATTTAAAACCCCATTCTCACAACTCAGAAATAGTAAGATGGTAATACCCATAAATCAGAAAGCTCATGCTTGCTGCGTGCTTACTACAAGGCAGGCACTGTTCTAAAATAACAACTTGTATTAATTCATTTGATGCTCCAAACAACCTTACACAACATGTACTATTATTATCTATTTTACAAGGGAGAAACCAAGGCACAAAAAGTTTAAGTAATCTGGGCTTCCCTGGTGGCGCAGTGGTTGAGAGTCTGCCTGCCGATGCAGGGGACACGGGTTCGTGCCCCGGCCCAGGAAGATCCCACATGCCATGGAGCGGCTGGGCCCGTGAGCCATGGCCGCTGAGCCTGCACGTCCGGAGCTTGTGCTCCGCAACAGGAGAGGCCACAACAGTGAGAGGCCCGTGTACATAAAAAAAAAAAAAAAAGTTTAAGTAATCTGACCAAGGTTTCACAGCCAGTAAGTGGGGAAAATCAAGGATTTGAACCCAGATGTATGGACTCCAGTCTACATTCTTAACCCCTTCAATGCAGTGGTACTTTAAGCCAAGATGTCTCCTTGAAAATATTTTTAGAAATAATTTTAGAAAAGAGCACTTAGGTTGACAACTTAAGAGATGCAGGCTGCTAAAATATACATTCAAGAATTTTAATGCTCCATCCAATAAATGAACAGGGAAACCGAAAGCCTCTGAAGTAAAATATGAACTGAGCAATAGGACTAATGGATTTATAAGAATTTAGCAATTAAATAGCTCATACAGGACAATAAACATTTAACGCCAACAAGGTTCGGGGTTGGGGGGAAGCCCAATAAAAGGGACAAAACTAAAAGATAACGTGCAAGGAAATGTGGTAGAGCTTTGTCACCAGAAAGGACGTATGCCCTGGGGAGATGGAACAAACCCACAGTATCACAGCTGCAGAAAACGACGGATGTAGTGGACTCAAAGGCTGAGTTATGGGGAAACAGAAGTGTCTCCAACACGCCCAGGCAAGGTGTTATACGTAGAAAAGCACGACCTTTGCTCAACTTGTCATGATGCATAAACACAGATCTAGTGGGTGAGATTTACTTAGTACATATGCCTAGCAGAAATAAAATCAACTGCGTGTGTGTGCTGTTATCTGGCTAAAGCAGTTCAAGGATAAACGACAGCATAAGTTGTGGCACAGTACCTGTAAGGTTTCTGAATTAAGACATTAAGAACATTTGAAAGGTGGCACATAGAGTGAAGTGCTGAATTGTAAAAAGAAGAAAAAATTAATGAAATAGAAATTATATTTCTGGTTGGCACGGTGGCAAATGGCCAACAGGAGGGACAACACCAAGGAGCCAGTGTGCCGGGAAGGGCTCTGACCCGCAGCCTCCAGCCGTAACTCGTGGCCTGCTGGGCAGCCTCCACGTGGGAGGTCCCGAGTCCAGTCGCTCCCGTGGGCACACGCTACCAAAGTGCCTAAAGAAAATGCTGACTTTTTGCAAACACCTACACACTTTTAAGACTAAGGTAACTGTACTGGGGCACCTTTCCTAGTTTCTTCCTTTAACAGATACTGAGATGGATAGGGCACATAAAAAAAAAATCAGCAAAATAGATAAGTGAAACTCTGGATGGTCTTCTTTGGTGCTAGAATTAAAAACAGTTAACAGGGCTTCCCCGGTGGCGCAGTGGTTAAGAGTCGGCCTGCTGATGCAGGAGACGCGGGTTCGTGGCCCAGTCCAGGAAGATCCCACGTGCCGCGGAGCGGCTGGGCCCGTGAGCCATGGCCGCTGAGCCTGCGCGTCTGGAGCCTGTGCTCCGCAGCGGGAGAGGCCACAACAGTGAGAGGCCCACGTACCGCAAAAAAAAACAGCTAACAAAACTAAAATAAGACTTTCAAGATCGAAGTTTAGTGCTAGATCAAAAGTGAACCCCTTTTATAAACTCACTAACTTTCATCATGTACAAACAAGGTTTACTGGAAATGACAGAAAACACATTGCTCTTACCCTACACAGTCATCCGCATGGCCAGTGTCATAGAAACGCTGGGCACCAAGCTCTTGAAATCGTTTATCAATTATCTTCCCCCCATTACAGAAGTACGTGTATTCTGAATCACCCAGACCTAAAGAGCCCAAATAGGTTATTAGTATGCAATAAGATTTAAATTTAATCACATACAGAAGAGAGAAACAAAACATTTAAAACAATACCATTCCATGCTGTTGTTGATGGAACAAGAAATAACGTACAGCTTCACATTTTCTTATTTTTCCCTTGAGAAATACTAAATATACAAATAGAAACAAATAAATACTCTGGACCACTATTAACAGAAATAGATCTCACATTTTTGTTTCCTTGAATCTGTGTAAAAATATGTAAACAAGGATTAAAAACATGTAATATCTGTATTTGCAGACTTTTCCAATCTACTCCAGGGTCTGCAAACTATAGCCTGTGAGCCAATTACCACCCACTGTCTTTGTAAATAAAGTTTTATTGGAACACAGCCAGGTCCACTGGTTCACACCTTCTTATGGCAGGTTCAAGCCACAACAGAGATAAACAGATGGTATAGAGACCAGTGGCCTGCAAAGCCTAAATTATTTACTAATTTGGCCTTTACCATTTACTGACTCCTAATCTAGAACATGAAGAGGTTACATCTGAAACACAAACAACCATTTATTTGCTCTGTTTCTGTGCTGGATAAATTAAGAATTGCTTCTATGTTTCCCGGTAAGAAATGGACTAATATTTTCATACTTAGTTGAAAAGTTAAAATTAAAAGTTTAAATTTCTTAGTTGTTTAATTGTCTTCCTGGATTTCTCCTAAAAGAATGAGGTGAGCAATTGGTGGGTCCATATATGGGCCTAAGACTGACTAAAAAGGTTGGATAAGCTTCAGTGTTTCCTTTTAAATAATTTTTTGAGGAACTTTAAAAGCAACATGTACATGTCCACTCTTGAAAATAAAGAAACTGGAAAAAAACAAATTAAAAAGATGTGAACACTCTAAAATGCTCTCTTGAATACATTACAAGACAGATCTTGGCTAGGGTCACAACCTCAAATCTCTAACCAATTATTTATCATAGCACATTCCATCCTTCCTAGATACCTTCCCCAAAATAGTTCTCAAAGGTGAATACAGATCACAAGCCAGGCAAATGGACCCTGAATTCCCTCTCTGGTGTCCTATCTTGCTGAGCTGGTCCCTCTGATCCTTCAATATTTTAAACCTATACTTCACAGAGCCCTAGGCCAGTGCTTCTTAAGCTGGGATACATATTAGAGTCACCTGGGAGCTTTAAAAAATACTGATACCAGGACCCTACCTCAGAACAATTAAGTCAGAATCACTGGAGGGGGGCTCAAAATAATGGAATTGGAAGGAGAACTCCCCCAGTGATTCCCAGTGCATGGCCAGGCTTGAGAACCACATCCTAGGGGAATGGATCTTCCCCTAGGGAAACTATCAGATCCACCTGAGAGCTTTAAAACACCACCACCACCACCAAAAAGCACCAGCATGCCAGGTCGCTCCTTCAGGGATTCTGTTCTGGCAGGTTTAGGGTGGGGCCTGGCCACTAACATCGTGAAAATATTTCCTGGTTGAATCTGGTGTGTGCCCGGGGTTAAGGCGCTACTCAGGGGCTCTGCAGAGGAGCTGCTGTGGGGTGAAGACTGGGGAAACAGCACGTTATTTACATTCAAATATTATACATACATAAAGTATTTATATAAAAACCCAAAAAGGACAAAACCCAGGCAATTACACACCATGGCTTTGAAAGATACATTTAGATACTAGAGTTAAATCCAGCAGCAACAGTACAGTAAGTGCACAAAATACAGTCCACACCTAGTAATCCATACCACAGGTGAGCAAAGAAGTCACCCGGCAGCGTCTTGTCCTGTATGGCTTTAACAAACTTGCGGGCTGTGTCTGGCAGGTCTCCATTGCCCGTGGTAGAAACCACCACCACAAGAGGTGCTGTTTCAGTTTTCAGATCATACTATAAAATAAGGGTGTCATGTCAGAGATCTATTGCTATATGTATTTTTGACTTAACACATCAGCAAAGAAATCAGGTTAATTTTCCATCTGGTTGTCTGTATCGCATAACAGCAGAGAGGTACACAGAGCATTTTAAAGTTGGCAAAAAAAGTGTTACTCCTCAGAAATCAGGAAACCTGGCTGTCAGGAAGGGCCTGACTCCCTCAGGGTTCCAGAGAGCCGAGAATATCGTCAGTGGTAAACTGAGATCATCAGTGTTTCCAAGTCTTACAAACCAAGTTTCCTTATTCTAATTCTCAACTAAATCGAAGTATTTCCAATAAAGCACTTCCCTGTCTCTATTCGTATCGACTCCATGAGCTCTGCTCTTCAAGAATATCATCTAACTTGGCACAAAGGAACTCATCACTTTATTTTTCATGCTGATGTAACAGGTAAAGATTTGAGCTAAAATTTTACCAGGCTTATAGGACACAACACAAATCTATACAGTTTAAAGTCACTTTAGTTTGAAAAAGACTACCATGATCTAGGAAGCAGAGAGCTATCATTTAAACTTGGATCAGGAAAAATTGGAGAAATCACTCAGCTGGGAAGAGCAAACAACATGACTACGGTGGCAGCAAAAAAAATTCACTGCTCACCTAACTTTCAAATAGCTGCTGACTCCACTGGGGTCACTGGTGAGGGGGCCAAACCAGGGCTGCTTATATAATGCTGATGACTTTGTTCGTAGTAACAGACTTGGACTGTACTCCACCCTGTGGCAGTAGCAATGTAAATTCACTTTGAAGGTGCTGTAGAATCAGGAGCCTGAGATTGCTGGTGTCCCCCAGGACCCTCCCTGCTGGGTGACTGACTCCATCGGGGCCACCCTAGCCCTGCTGCATCAAGGAACTTGATGGTTTCCCTGCTATGCACCGTGTTTATAATTCACCTCTGCTGCTGACAGGCTAGTCTTTACAACTAGAGATGCGGGAAAGACCAGAGGAGGTTGTGAACTTGAGAGTGCACTGCAGCGGTGGGTTTTCAAGTACCGAGCTGAATTCGAGGGCTTAGTGGCTGGCACGTCACTGTGTGGTATTCGGGAGGAGCCCCTGCTCATTGCTAGGGCCCGAATTGTATGAAACTATAATCTGAGGGTCTCAATCAAACCAGTTAGTCTGGGCACAGATCTGTTATGATCTCATGTATCCTAAGGTGGGAACTTCTGCAGAGACTGAACGTGATAAAAATAAGCAGTCCCAAATCTTCTGCAGATCCTTACACCTCCACTGTAAATTCTATTTCACAAAAGAATTCAATGGTTCTTCACTTGGAGGAAGTCTGGCATGAATTTCAGGGAAGTTACAAACGGGGCAGCGGGATTCATGAGGTGGAAAGCTCCCATGTTCCTGTGAACACGTACACCTCATTTGTTCCCAGGCACCCCGTGAGAAAAACAAGGCGAATACTACTATTTCCATTTAGAGTTGAGAGTAGTTATTCGTCTTAGTTTTTAAGACTACGTAGTTTAATTCAAAAAAACACACACACACGTAGAAAAAAACTGGCAGGAATCTTGCAACACAGTTGATAAAATAAATTTCTAAGTGTTAAAAAAAAAAGGATCATGGTGGCATTCAGCATCCCACTTTGTTGTTTAATGTCGCTTCCCAACCAGAATACTTCAAAGTATGAAACACCGTAAAAACCATGACTTACCTTATGAGACTCACTAATACAGTGCAGATCTGCAGAAAAACCATATGCAACTGCTTTTTCACTTATTTCTTCAGCTATGGCCTTTGCCTGTCCTTGCTGTGTAGCATAGAGTAACAAAAATCTCCTCATCACTTCAAAGCATCTGCTACAGCTGTGACAGTTACACTAAAAAACAGAAAAGGAAAAAAGGGATAATAAAGTAGTAATCAACCTGCAGGTATGAATTCTCTTAATTTAAAAATAACTGCAACAATATCCACAGATAATATGAAATATACTTCTAAGTTTGTTTGTTAGCATTAATTCTAAAGGTTGAAGAGAGAAAATTCATTAAACCAAGGAGGATAAAAGGTATGAAGCTCGAATTCCGCGGCTCACAAATCACATTCTGGGGCCAGACTACTGGGGCTTGAATCCAGCCACGATGGATCACTCACAAGAGCAGAACTTTAGGCCAGCTTCTCAACTGACCGGTGGCTCAGCTCCCGCACCTTCAGAGTGGGGACGATGCCCACAGCCACCCAATGAAACCAACGGTTGATGGAAACGGCACCGCTTATTATCATAGCTAAGGACCCGGAGCACTTCCCAGGAGCCACGCACGGTCCTAAGAACTTCAGAGCATGAGACCCTCAGCCCCATAACGACCTCGAAGAGCCGCTACTGCACCCCGCATTTCTCGGGGGCGGCTCGCCGGCACCCGCAGGGCAAGGTCCGGCGGAGAAACAGCGGAGCAGGAGCCTGCGTCCGGCCGGTTCCGCGCTCCCAACGTTCCTGACCCTCCGGCGCTCCGTCCGGACACCCTCGCCTGATCCTGCGCTCGAATGTGCCCTTCGACCCCGTCTAGAAAAGTGTTTCGAACAAGACGCCGACGGAGGAAGGGCCCACAGGGACCTGCGGGACCGGCTCCGCTGTGCAAACGCCGCGGGGCCCCGGGGACCCGCTCCCAGAAGCAGCGGGGAGGCCTCAAGTCCGAGTACCCGGCGCAGCCCGCCCTCCGCGCGCGCCGCCCTCAGCCCCGAGGGGCCGGGGTCCTGACCGACACGCGCGCGCCCACCCCGGCTGGGGGAGAGACGCGGGGGCGCAGAGGCGGGTGCCCTAGCCGACCCCGAGCCGCCCACCCTCGGGCCCGTGCTGGCCGGGCGTCCAGACCTGAAAGCTACTGCCGCCTTGCCCTCACCTGCGGGCGTCCAGCAGAGAAGCTGGGGAGAGCGTAGGTACCGCGACCCCTGCTCCCGCGCCTGCGCACACAGTCGGCGCCCGAGACCAATAGGAAGCTCGGGAAAGGAGCTGGGCCAATCACGGCGCGCCGGATGTGGGGCGGCTCCCCTCCAGGCGCAGGCGCCGAAGCGCTGGGCCCAGGCGCGGCGCCCTCGTACGGAGGCTCGAGAGGCTGACGTACCTTCAGGGTTTGCTGGGTCCCCCGGCGCGCCGAGTCCGGTAGGTGTCCACGCCGGGCTTGGGCTCGGTTGTTCCGGCCCGGCCTGCGTGCCCCGCGGCTTAGCTAAGGCGCCCGCGGTCCCTGGCTCGCCCCGCTCTGCGGGCGCCGCTCCCGCCCTCGCAGGGCGCCGGTTTGGGGGGGCGCCCGGCCCGTGGGGTCCTTTTCCTCCAGGGAGGACTCGGTCCCCGGGGCCCCCAGTCCTCCCCGTCCCGCGCACTCGTGTTCCCAGGTTCCACAGCGGGGGTGTTCAGGTGTGGGCGCGCCACCCACCTTACCCCGTCGTTGACCAGCGTCTTACTTTTTTTTATTCTACTGACATTTCTTTCTTCCCATCTGCCAAGCTAGACCTTCTTGTTCCTCGGTCTTGGAACAAGATCCTAACTCTGAGGGGAAACCAACACCTCAAGGCCCTTTAAGCGCTTTTTTCACCCTTGCTTTGACCCATCCGAATTAATGGCCACTTTACCCGTTGCCTCTTTTGGGGAAGTTGAGCCAAACGCAATTCCTTCCATCAACCAACACATAGGAGGCGTACTTAGGATCCAGACTACCTGAGTTGAAGCCTAGCTCTGCCCCTTAATAGCTGTGTAAACTGGACCACGTGACATTTTTGTACTTCAGTTTCCTCGTTTCTAAAATAACATCGAAGTAGTTAATTCGTTGTGTTGTTGGGAGAATTAAGTACAGCATTGCCTGGCAAATGAGAGCGATTATTACGAGATCCAGCCGCTGTTCTAAGCTCTAGGGTGCAGAGACATTGCTCTTCTGGTACTTCTGTTTGAGTGGGAAATGTTTAGTGGGAATCATTCCTTTTGGGGGTACTCATCCTTAATTCCATAAGCATTGATGTTGAATAAACTGTGTTCTAGTATATTTGACCGTGTTTTTTTTTTTTTATTCTTTTAACGTAGTTATAAATCAAGAGGAGTTGATAGTCTGGTGGCATGGCTTTAATTACCTTGCGGAGGAACCTTTGTCATTTATCTGATTTTCGGATACATGGAGCTCTGGCTGGTCTGAAAACTCAACGTGTAAATTATGTTCACAAGACAGTCAAGGAGCATCTGTGTCCATGGTTCTGGTCACTGCAACTTGAGCCTGTTAGGGTCAGGTTCCATCATGCCCATTCTAAAAAGTTCCATTCAGAAAACGGAAATGACCTTCATCCAGTTGGTGAGCCAGTGTTCTCTCAAGTACACGCTTGGGACAGGTCTGAACACAGTGTTAAAAATGTGGATGAACAGATATTTTACAGGAGACTAAACAGCTTCACTTCATCGGAAGAAGTCTTACATTTTATAAGCACACTGCAGACGTTGCCTGATACTATGGCAGCAGGAGCCTTACATCGGATTTGTGAAATGGAAAAAAAAGATGATGATCAAAGGTTGCCAAAAGAAATACTGGAGAATAGCACCTTTCAAGCTTTGTGTAATCAGTTTGCACAGGACCCCTCAAATCTGTCAAACACGGGTTTGGTGACTGCTTTGCAAACCCTGACCCTGTATGTGGATCCCCAAAGTCTCTTGCTGCTGAACCTCCTGGCAGAGTGCCAGCATCGTCTCGAAAGGGGTGGCCTGGACATTCACAGTCTTTGTATCCTGGGGGAATGTCTGATTAAACTGCAAGGTCCAGGTTGTTCGACACTAGACCTGATTATGTATCAACTTCAAGGTGAAAATTTGGAAGAATTTACCCCCGAGGATATTGTGACCCTTTACAGAATACTGCAGGCATGTCCTGAAAAAGTTGACCAACACCAGACGTTTTTAAATAAGATAAATAACTTTTCTCTGTCAGTAGTTTCCAACCTGAGTCCTAAGTTGCTGAGCCAAATGCTCACTGCCCTGGTGGTCCTTGATCAAACTCAGGCACTTCCGTTGGTTATAAAATTGGGTAAATACGTTGTGAGGCATATCCCTCATTTCACTAATGAAGAGCTCAAAGACGTCTTAGAGGCATTCATCTACTTTGGGCACAATGACAGATTTTTTACAAAAGCCCTGGAGCAACATGTTGCTTCATTCTGTCTCACTCTGGATCCCGAGGTTGTCAGTAAAGTCATGGAGTATTGCAGTAGAAAGCTGATTTTTTCAAAACCCATCCTCAATGCAGTGGCAGAAACTTTTGTTTGTCAGTCAGAAAAATTTTCACCTAATCAAACTGCTGAGTTAATTGAACCATTTGGAAAACTCAATTATTTACCACCAAATGCCTCTGCTTTATTTAGGAAGCTAGAAAACATACTGTTAACTCGTTTCAATTGTTTTCCACCCAAAACACTATTGAAACTTCTCCATTCATGTTCACTTATTGAATGCCATCCAGTCAACTTTATGGCCAAAATATGCAGCCCGTATTTTCTTCAGCAGCTGCAAGGTGAGTTGGTTATTACTTCTGAGCGTAGAAAAGTTAGCGTTTGAACTTGTGATGTTTTCAAGTCACATATGTACCTTTTTTATTGAGCAGTGCTCTGCCTTTATTTTTTCTTCCATAACAATCTAACGAAGAAATCTGAAGCTGCAGATGCTAATATAAACACAGAATTAAAGAATGCTAGAACATTGCATGGAGAGAGAAAACAGTTTCGGGTAAACAGACTCTGCTACCCTAGCTGAGAAACTGAGTCTTCTTGCAGGGATCTGGTGATAGCTGTAGCAGTGTCACAATTACATGTTAGCATCTTTGATGAGAACAACTGTATCACTCCTTTTTTTTGAGAAGGTGTTCATCTTAATTCAAAGCCACCCAAATATGCCAGAATCTAGATCTCCGTAGGTAAAGGAAATTCCCACAAATTGTACTAACATACATTTGTCACTTTTAATTATATTCTTTAGTTAGGAGCTTACGTCCTTGGAAGCCAAAATGAGATTTCATTGAAATGGGAGACAAGAAGGTATAATTAATCCTAACAAGTTCTTTTCCTAGTGTCATTTAAAAGTACCTTACTGGAGTGAATTAATTAATGTGCATTCTGGATATTCTTTTTTCTTACTACACACACCGAAGTTCAAGCTTAACTATGACTGGGATGCTTTTTATTTCAGGTGAAGAGTCCTATTTGGACAGACTGAGCCTAGCACAACTGACCCAACTTTTCTTAACCGCAATTCTAGAATGCCCGTTCTATAAGGTAAAAGCATGAGCTGCATTGCTTCATTTCCCTACAGGGATGGTATTCTTTGGCTCCTTCTTCCTCTCCAACACCTCCCCCGCTCCTGAATCTTTTAAGTTCCTTCTCTTTTGAGCTGTCTCAGTAACCTCATTAGAAAGCAGAATCTTCATTCACTTGGAGTAGTTGACACCAGGTAGCCTTTTCTTTAATAAATTGACCGTATTCCTGTGTTCTTGTCCTTGAGAGAACCACTTTCTACGTTGTAAGATTCTTGGAAGGTTTTATCAAGTATGGCGGGCTTATGAGTCTTAGTGCTCCTAGACTTACTCTAGGGATTTTTAAGGGTTTTAGCATTCCCCATGGCTGTTGGATATAGAAGTGTGAATTTATGCACTGAACAAATCCTGAACCATTCCTGAGTATGTTCTTAAACCAAGCAGAAGTTTCACTCTTACGTGATAGAATTCAGTTTACATGGAGTTCGAGCTTTGTATAAAGCTTTCTAAGGATTCATTCTCCTAACTTAATTAGGCATGTTGTTTAGGATCAGAAATGGTACCTCCAGACTTGCTCATTCCTGCCTGGTTCTCTGTACTTGACTGAACCATGTTTATGAGTAGCTTGTAAACACCATCTGGTTTCTCTCTTTTCATGGGATGGGACTATTCAAACTACAATTTGCTTTTATTCACAGTATATCATGGACATTTCTCAGGGGTAATGTATAAAGATCAAATGTATACTTTTAAAGAATGGTCTGATATTTCATGCTATTTATTCTACTGTCCCACCATTGATGGACTTTCAGGCTTTTTCCAACGTTTGTCTTGATCAGCCATGCTGTCATAAACATACTTACATATCCTGTCATACTGGAACCTTTTTGTTGTTTTAATCTAAAGACTAGATTCCTGATTGTGGGATTACTGGATTAGTTTTCAATAGAGACTGACAGATTTTTTTTTTTTTCCTGTATAGTTGTAGGTGTCATATTTCACCAGCAGTGAATGAAGGTGACCACGTCTCCCCATTTCTGTTGCAGCGTGTTCTTAGTCCCTTTAATTTTGTCATTTGACTTAGTGAAATGTCATGTCACATGCTTCAGTTGCACTTTAACGAGCGATAATGAAGTTGAGCATATTTTCAAATGTTTACTGGTCATTTACATTTGCCATGAATTGCCTTGTTACACCTTAATTCCTATTTGTATAGGGTTGTTTGTCTTTCTCTTTTGTATTTGTTTTTTGTCCTAGAACACATTGTAAAACATATTAACTGTTAAGTACGTTGTACATATTTCCTCCTGGTTTGTGGTTTTAAATTTTTTTAGTTTTAATTTAATATTGTTTATGATGCCTTTTTGCTATACAGAAATTTTTAAGTTTTCTGTAGTCAAGTTATTCATTTTTTATGGCTGCTGGGTTTCCTATATTGTTTAGGAATATTTTGACTCCTAAGGCAATATAAATATTTTACTAAATTAAAAAAATATTATTTTCCATACTATATTTATATCTTTAATCTACTTGAAATAGATTATAGTCTGTAATGTGTGGCAGAACTCTTCAGTTCTTTTCCAGATGGATAACCAGTTGCTAGCACCATTATTACATAGCTGTCCTTTTCTTTCTAAATTGAAATGTCAGCTTTATCACAATTTCCACTATTAAAAACTTAAGCTGTGTTTCCTCAAGGCCCTTAAAGCAATTCTGAGAGTTCCAAAGATATTTCTTGAGCTTTCTTTCTCTTTCTATCTCTCTTTCTTTCTTTCTTTCTTTCTTTTTCTTTCTTTCTTTCTTTCTTTCTTTTTCTTTCTTTCTTTCTTTCTTTCTTTCTTTTTTCTTTCTTTCTTTTCTTTCTTTCTGTGACCATTGGCTACATTTAAAAGATATTTTGGACTATTGGGCTTGAACTATAACAAGAATATCTGGCATTGTCATTTTGAGAAAGGTATTTGTCCTAAGTCCTGGAGAAGCATCATGCCTATAAAGTCATACTGGATCAGACTTTTATACTCAGGGAACCTTCATTTTATTCTCTGATTTTGTATCTTATTTTTCTTTCTCGTGTTTGCACATACATTTTTAGGGTCCAAAACTTCTTCCTAAATATCAAGTGAAATCATTTCTTACTCCGTGCTCTTCCCTGGAGACCCCCATGGATTTTCAGCTGTATAAATCTGTGATGATTGGACTGATTGACCTTTTAGGAGCAAGATTGTATTTTGCTTCAAAAGTGTTAACACCCTATTGTTACACGATAGGTAAGTAGTAGGGAGTTTTGTTGTTGTTAACTAAACCTCAGCGTGCTGTCCTCTGATGGAACATGTGGGGCTTAGTAGCCACCAAAGGTCTGGAAACAAAATGAAGTTGGCCCTTCCCTGAAGGCAAATTGGAACAGGGGTGGGCGGTAGGGCTGAAGGGTCAGGGCTCCATGTTGGCCACATAGTAGCCGAATGCCTTTGGGCATCCTTTCGGGGCATTCATTTGCTTGTTCTCATCTGCAAGATGAGAGTAAGAGGAGAGTAGTGACCTCAAAGACTTGTTTAAGGACAAAATGAGGTAACTCAGACTAATACCTGGGAGACAGTAAGTGCTCAGTAATTGTTAGCTGCTCTCATCCTCTTGTCCAGTGCTGTCCAGTGTAATAGCCACACATACCAGTAGCTACTTAAATTTAAATTAATTCCAATTTTGAAAATTCACAGTTCAGGTCCCCAGTCGCACTAGCTGCACTTGAAGTACTCAGTAGCAGGTATAAGCGTTTGCGTCATCGCGGGCGGCGCTGACTACGAAGTCCTTCTCCTTTCAAATTGATGAGTAAAGGACAGTGAGCTCGGGGAAGACAGTGTTTCTAGGCTTCAGGTGGTCACATCTCGCTCCCCTCCTTTATGGGCTCCTTTGACAAGCAAGTAAGGGGGAGCCTGCCAGCACCCAGGGCCCACGTGTTGGGCTGCCGGCTGCTTCACCTTCCCTGGGCACTGGAGCCCCAGGGATGCAAGGTGCCAGTTGCGCAGGTGTCTGACTTTACTTAACGGATTTTGTTCACTATTCCCACCAGTTGTTATGAGGAGAGTAAAAGTGTGTGTGATTCACATAGTGCCCCAGATACCTTAAGGGCCCCCTCCTTGTTTTAGTGCAGTGGAGGCCCTCTTAGTTTAAAGCTGACTTGGTTGAGCAAAGCTCTGATTACATTAAAATTCTCACCATTGTCTGGTGTGGTCATTACTTTGCAGCCTTGTGCCCAGTTGATAAATGCAGTATGGAAGAAATCAGAACAACAGGAGAAGAGGAAGCTAGTGTTTGTGAGGGTATCACACGAAGAATTTTTCCTTTCTTCTCTTACCAGATGTTGAAATTAAATTAGATGAAGATGGATTTGTATTACCATTTACAGTTGATGAAGATATACATAAAAGGTAAAGAAAACTTGTGGTTTATATGTTATAAGACTTGTTGAGGTTAATACACAGGGATTGTTTTCTTAAGAAAGTGAAAAAAGTAGACATGGTTCTGAAAATTAAAACACTATGGCATACCAGTTTTGGAAATTCCATGTAATGTCTTGTGAACCTTAATTTAATTAAGTTGAGTGCTTTTTCAACAGATTAATGGGTAGCAGTCATGATTCATTTGAAAATAGTATTGGCACGAAGGAATAGCCAAATCCCAAATGAACTCTGGCAGCTAAAACCATATAAATACTTCAGATTGTTTTAAAAATTAATTTTCCCTCTCCTCTTTGGTTTTTTAGGGTAGCACTGTGCATTGATGGTCCAAAAAGATTTTGTTTGAATAGCAAACACTTACTGGGAAAGGAAGCTACTAAACAAAGACATCTGTACTTACTTGGTTATCAAGTTGTCCAGGTATGGTTTTGCCTTTTTTTTTTTTTTCACTAAAAGCCATTTCTAGTTCAGATTTGCTTTTTCCAGGATACTAAGTAGTATGCCAGCCCAGTGGACCAAGACTCTTTAAGTCTGGTTTAAATGCCAGCTTTGCTCATTAGGCTTAAGTCTCTTGATTTGTAACTTGAAATCACAATTTTCAAATTTTCTCTTTTCCAAAAGTGAGCCATACCTAAATTCTGTATAAGCTGTGCTTTACTTTGCTTTTAGAATTACTAAATTATTGGAATATCTGTTTTGTTTTAATTTCCCTTTGATTTAATGACTAGAATGGACAAGATGACTCATTAAAAGCAGGATCTTCATCAGTTTTTGATGTTTAAGACTCTTATTTGTATTTACATCGTAGGTCACTTAGCAAGGTCTTAGGTGATGAGTCGCGATGAATGTCCATGGAGCTTTCCATTCTCTAAGCTGTCTACCAATCTGCTCTTTGCTTTCCTGTCTCGTTGCTTTTTTCCTTTCCGTCTTGTACATACCCAGATTAATTTTCCTAAAGTGAATAGTGCCAGTGTGTGCCTAGAAACCTTCATTGTTTCTTTATTGCTTATGGGATAAAGACTACATCTACGTCTCAACATTCTAGACCCTTGGAGGTCTGCCCGCAGCCAGGCCCTCTGCTCCCAGCTCAGTGGTCTCTTCTGTCTGGCCTTGCTCCCTTGCCCATGCAAGTCAGGTGGTCCCCACCTCTCCGAGTGTCTAAATTCTGGCTGTTCATCAACTCCCAGCTCAGGTTGACCTTTCACCCTAATCTAAAGTGTCACCTCCCTCTCAGCACTAGAGCACCAATTTTTTTTGCATGTTCTGCTTAGTATCACTGCCTACTTTTTGTATATTTTAAGTTAGCACCTAACTTGTAGATGGGCAGGGATCACGTCTGAGTCTTATCTAGACATTCCAACTATTGCTGAGCCTCTGCTACCTGGCGGCACCGTCACAGGCACCGCTGGGCTCTCTGCCTGCTGGGAGCCTGCACGCGGCTGTGGGGGGGGGTGGGACAGGCTTACAGGGCGACCAACCCAAGGTACCTTCAGATTATGAAAGGTGAGGATGGGCTTATTTTCCTCTCTTTACAGATTCCCTATTACGAGATGGAGATGCTACAATCAAGACTTGAATTAGTGGCATATTTACAAAGAAAACTGTTTTCTCAACACTCTGGCGGTCGCTGGTAACAAGGATGAAGACTGACTTCAGAACTCAAATAGTGAAAGAACTTGCAAATTAGCTGTTTATTTATGGACTGTGGTGATCTGAAAGGGGTCTCTAGTTTCCTTATGCCATGTATACACTTATCAGTAGCAAATTTAAAATTAATTTTCACCTTCATTTAATACTGGTATCAGATACTTTTATACATCACACAGAATCGGTCAAGTACAGTAAAGGACTGTGAGTGTCTTAATTCTAAGTCTTGTGTTTTGTGACAGTTGTCTGCTAACTGAAAACATATTCTTGAGAGAACTTTGTTTCCTCTTCTAACAAATGTGAGGAAGAAATTTTATCTCCTGCTTTTTTTTCTCTTGTATTTTGTCCCACAGCTTGAGGGCTCAGTCCCACAAGACTGCCTGCTTCCCACCACCCCCCTTTCAGATGCCAGTCACAAGTCCAGGTTGTCACATGACCTGTGCTTCTGACCAACCGGCTGTAGATTGAGGGGTCCAATGACCCCCTCCTTGGGCTCCGTTAATTTGTTAGAGCAGCTCATGGAACTCAGAGAAACATTTTACTTACCAGATTACTAGTTTATTACAAAGGGATGTAACTCAGGAAAGCCAGATGAAAGACATTCTTAGGGGCAGGTACGGGGAAGGGTGTGGGGTTTCCTTGCCCTCTCCAGGAAGCACTTTCCCCTAAGCTCCACCTGTTCACCAACCTGGAAGCTCTGAATCTGGTCCTTTTGGGTTTTTATGGAGACTTGATTACATAGACTTAAATAGCCACACAAAGAGGGAAGAGCAGTCTTTTGTAAATGCTATGAAAAAAGCAGTAGAGCCGAAAGCCTTCGTCCTCCGCCTTTTCCATTTATCTAAATCCTTCTCCACAGGGACCTTTGTTCCTGGTTGCCCTAATTGGAATGAGATGCTCCTTCTGCACTTTTAGTGACATCCTCTCCTGAGCCTTTGTCTCATTTGGCTCTCCCTTACCCTCTTCATTCATTCATTCATTAACCATTTGTTAAAGAGCTGTGATCATGCTGGGCACCCACTACTGACTGTTAGAGCTGCAGAGGGAAGCAGAAAAGAGCTCCTGCCTGGAGGGGCTATGGGTGATTATAGTGATGAGCCAGCTGGCAGTCCTGATGCATGAGCAGGACCCTAGAAGGCAGAAGACGTCAGGCCTGCCTGGGGTGCGGGAGGAGGCTTCTTGGAGTGATCTGTGAGCTAAATTCAAAGAAAGGGAGGCAGGTCTCTGGTGGGAGAGCATTTCAGGCATCGCCATGGCCAGAGCACCCAGCACAAAGCAGACGGTCGCCATGGAGACCGAGGCCAGAACTGACTCCGGCACTGTTTGTTTTAAAGCAAATTTTAATCCTGAAAATGTGCATGGATATGCTATGAAAATAGGCTAATAAACAGACACAAG
>RJWK010016714.1:0-35050 GCA_004363435.1 Platanista minor
TTTTTTGCGATATGTGGGCCTCTCTTTGTCGTGGCCTCTCCCGTTGTGGAGCACAGGCTCCGGACGCGCAGGCTCAGCGGCCATGGCTCACGGGCTTAGCTGCTCCACGGCATGTGGGATCTTCCCGGACCGGGGCACGAACCCGCGTCCCCTGCATCAGCAGGCGGACTCTCAACCACTGCGCCACCAGGGAAGCCCTGTATTATATTTTTATCTAAGGGTTCTCACCCTTGATGGCACTAAAATGTGAGTCCCTATTTATGCTTGAAAACATCACTGGATATCCATAACTTTTCCAAGGAGTGTTGCCAAATGCAAGTTTATGTGCCCAATGCACAATGAGGCCAAACAAATGGATACATCAGAGTCTAGAGCAAAGAAAGGTTTATTGCAGGGCTGAGCAAGGAGAACAGGCGGCTCTGCTTGATAGCTTTCAGGGAAGAGTTTTTATAGGTAAAATTTAGGGGGAGGTCTGCAGGGTGTGTACCCTCCTCTGATTGGTTGGTGGTGAGGTAACTGTGGGAATATCAATCATCAGCTTCCTGGTTCCAACCAGTGCTTTTGCTCAGCCTGAAGTTACCTCTTCCACCTGGGTGGGGCCTTAGTTCCTGTAGAAGATCTCAGAGATACACTTTTATGTATATATATATATATATATATATATATATATATATATATATATATATATACTTTTATGTGTATCTCTTGAGGAAGAACCGCGACCCTGCACTATAGTTTCTTGCCTGCTCCTCCTTTGTTTCTGCATTCCCTTCCTTCCCTAATTAGTAACTGTTTGAGTCTGCCCTTTGGAACACAGGGAAGGTCTAGGAGCCTGAAGCCTTTTTCCTACAAACATGAAACAGGGGGCACAGAAAGACTTTTGTATCTGGGAGGGCCCAGCAGGGTCCTGCTCAGTTTCAGTCCCCCCTTTGATATTCCTCAATCTTGAGGGGAACAGGTGTTGGACAAAAAAGGGAATAACGTTTTAGATAGAGAAGTTAATCATAAACTCGGTAGGGGAACTCTGTTTTATGGGGACTCAGTTTTGGGAGCACTTAGAATGCTAAATTTTGCAGTGCTGTAGGCAGGTTTGGTTCTTGCAGAGCTCCAAGAACACTCAGTACTACTTCAGAGGTGGTCATGACCTCCTCAGTACCTTTTCATCCATCATAAATGTGTTTTTCAGCCATGCATGTTTAGTTCAGTGCAGTCTTTCTTTATAATCTTGTGAAGTATCTTTTACTGTAGAGGAAAACTAATCAAACAGTTTGAATTGGAGTATAAAGAACGCTGTGAAGCAAACAGTGAAAATGCAGAAAGGTCAATACATTTGGAGGAGGCTTATAGTTTTAACCTCTATTAATAAAATTGCAAAGCCAGAGTAAAACTGCTGATAAATAATGTATTACTTTTGTATTACTTTTTTTTTTTTTTTTTGCGGTACGTGGGCCTCTCACTGTTGTGGCCTCTCCCGTTGCCGAGCACAGGCTCCGGACGCACAGGCTCAGCGGCCATGGCTCACGGGCCCAGCCGCTCCGCGGCATGTGGGATCTTCCCGGACCGGGGCACGAACCCGTGTCGGGGGACTCTCAACCACTGCACCACCAGGGAAGCCCTTGTATTACTTTTTAGGTTTTCTCAGTTGTACTATGCTGTTTGTGTGCTGTATGTACTACTATGTTGTATGTATATAATAATATGTTGTATGTATTGCTTTTTAGGTATTCTCTGCTATACCAAATTAAATATAATGTTTGATTAATATGGAAGCTAGTATAATTTCAATTTTACTTATTCTTTATTCTTCACTGTCTTTTCCATAAACTGACCTGTTACGTAACAGTAACTGAACTGGGATTAAATGTTTAGATCTTTGCTCCATTCATTGTAATTTAGCAAATAATTTTACAACTATTTAGTAATACATATGTAAACGTAGAATGAGGTTTATCAGCCCTAGACATCAGTTTCATCAATTACATGAAAAAAGATATACTTCGCTGACATGTGAATTAAAAGGGCTTAGTTAATGATCATGACCTTATAAAGTGCCATAGCTTTTTATTAAATTTTTAATGGAGAAAATACCCAAGAATGTATTATATAAATGCTAAACTTCAAAATATATCTTTTTTACTCTCCTTAAAATTTTCTCTAACTTTTCTTCAAGCCAATAATCACGGAAAGTGGTTACTGCATATTTCTGGTGTCCTCTGAGCTCACTGTCAGTGACAGATTTGGGACCAAATCTACTATTCAAAAACCAACATGGCTTTTGTGTGGTTTGGGCAAGTAAACAAATATGTCTTCCTTGAGTTTGTCAAGAACAAATTTTCACTGTTCTCTCATTACAGGCATAAGAAAGCAGATTGTTATTTTTAAATTCATATTGAAATTTTTGACATTATTGTTAAATGTAAATATAATTAGACTACAGTGTTCATTTAAATGATATTGATAATAAGTGAGTTCTTTTCAGAACAGTCAACAACAATGATGAGGATCACAAAGCCATAGAAAACCAATGAAATCTTTAGTCCTAAAATTAAGTCCCCATTTGTGGGTATTCTTTAGGGAAAGGAGTCCTTTAGGAATAGTAAGATCACAAAATTGCTTCTGTATTTAATACTCAAATGAGCATCTCAGCATAAAGGCCAATACATTGTTTTCCTTAGGTACTCAGAATTGAGAATATTTTTTCCTGCAGAAAATATTAGCTATTTTAAATGTCTAGTCCATATATTCTGATTTGTGTCATAAATTAGGTCACAAGTGGCTGAATCATGAAGGAGTGGAGATGAATACAGAATTAATTACACTCAACAGTTTATTATATATAGAGTAGATTCACATATATTACAGAAACATTGTTCAGTTAATACTAAAGTTATTTACTCTGGTCTTTATACTTGGCACTCTGTAGGAACAGAAAAAAATCCATAAATTTTAAGGTAACCCCCAAAGGATAATGACCCTGGACAATCATAGGATGGGCAGGTTAAATGAACATAAGATTTCAATAAAAATTAAAGTTTTGGGTCTAGAATACCATCAGTTACCAAAATGATATTGCTTTCTCTCTTAAACATCAGGATCACATAGAAGAGATATCATTTTAATATTTTGTTGAAAACCAGTTGTACAGGTATAGTCTTGAATTAAAAGTTAATTAAGCTATTAAAATGTACTTGATTCTTACAGAAGGAAAACACTGATTATTTTTCCACAACTAACTTATTAACAACAGTGATGTTCTTTGTTAGCTATTCTAACACATACCTATTTAGGAGTTGTTTAACTTTCTTCTCAATGAGCAAACATTAGGGTAGTCAACAATAATTTGATTAAATCAATGTGATCTGTGCTGGGAAAGAAATACCTGCTTGTTTTATCAGCATCCCAGTTACACAATGTGTTTTTATCAGTGGCAAAGGCAGAGGGGAATAATATGGAAATTTAGTAAATATTTTAATCCAAAGTATACCTGCCTTTTGCATCCACGTTTTCCAATGTGTACCACATTTTTCCACAACCAATTCATGACCAGTTCCATTTGTCCCCAAAGTCATGTGTAGAGAAAAAGACAAAAGGGTATTCTTCTGCCCTTTTGCTCTGACTCACTGATTCATCAATTTTTTGGATAAAAAATAGCAAACATTAAGTATACTTCATTACAGTATTATTTTGCTGAAAAAGATTTGACGAACTTGGCATGTGAGTCAATGATATAAAGTAGCAAAAATGTCAAAGTCATGGTAGGAAGTTCACTAACTCTTTGTTTTAACGTCTGTCACCACAAGGGTCATGAATCCAAAATATCAACCTACTCCACTGCCTTCTTCCCTTCCTCCTCCAAACATTACTTTCAACACACAATTCATTTATATCATTGTATCATAAATTGTATTAGCCACCTGTAAATTATCCCACAGAGACAATATTCACAGGCACAAATCCAAAAAGTCAAAGTCCCCTCAGCAAAAATTAACCAACAAGTTTGTGTGTGAGACTCAGCCAGAGATGATCTGTGTTCATGATCAACATATTCTACACTAATGCTCAAGTGAAGTGGATCGGTGGAATCCAACAGACTGTGACCTTGAATGAGTTACTTAGTCTTGGTGAGCCAGATACTGTTTTCCACCTGAAGATGAGAGATAAAGTCATATGCAGTGTGTTTGGCACAGGTGTCAAACACTACATTTGGTCTCTGTTATCATTTCAGTGCTCATTGATGCCTCCATGAGCAGCTGAAGGGAAAGGAATTTAAGCTCATATAATGGTCAGTAATGCACCTTCCTGATAAAATGCATTGAAGGCTGAATCAGAGGCAAGTGAAGGAAATAAATAATATATTCAAGAATATCAAGTAGAGAGTGTTCGCTGTGAGCCCAGAGTTATTTCAGACCTCTAAAAGGTCTTAGCTTAATTACAGCTTGATCAACAAATCCTAATGGAAAGACTACTGATTTTTCAATACTATGCTAGATAGTGATGAGGACCATAGTATCAGCCCATAAACAATGTCACTGCCCTCAAAGTCCTTGCAATTCAAGGAGACAAAGCTAATATACATACAGAAATCATACACTACACACACATACACAAACCTGTGATGAGTTTCTAAAGTGCATTATCTACAAAATCATACAATTTGTCTTTTATGAAGATGGGATGAGAGTTTTTGGTTCATTTAACCATTTTATCTAAATATAGTCACAGTACAGAAATAACCAGAATTTGTTTTTCTTCATTATGCTTCTATATGCTTCTGGTTGCCTTGTTAATTTACACATGAGCCTTCTCAGGTATAAATTAATTCAAATTATGTTGAAAATTTTATTGTTTCATTCCTTTTAGTGACTCACTTTTTAGTTAAACTTGGATCTGCATTAGTGTTCAGTTTAAAATTTGGCATGGAGGATATCTTGAAAAACAGTTGTTTCACTTGATCATCATTTTAATTCAGAATATATTAGGGAACTTTTGAATAAAGATTTTCTGTAATTTAAGAAAATTAGGGTAAGGCATACAGTAGGCAGAAATCTATACTTTACAAAAGAAATGAAGTCTTAATTATTCATCGTAACTACCATTTTATTGACTGAAATCTCTGGGCAGAAATTCTGTTGTACTTTTGTAGAGAGACTCTCATTTCTTCTTCCCTATAATTCTTCAAAGTAGGTGATATAGTTCCCCTATGAGACACTTGAAGGTCAGAGAGATTAAACAACTTGGCCAAGAACATAGAGTTTATGTCACGGCCAGGATTCCTATCCAGGTTTGTGTGATTCCAATTCCTGAGGTATTTTCACTTCACTCTTCTTTAATATAATTCACTTCATTTACTGTATCTTTTACTTATAAGTGAATCTGAAACTGACAACATAGGATAGATTGGTTTAGATGGATTATTTTTCAAGGGAATAATTTGGTATTTTCACCATGTATTTTGGACTAAAATCTCAATGTCTATAAATCATAGATATAACAAAATATATTCAGTAAAAATAAAGATACAATGTAATATATTTATCATCACTTAATGAAATAAAACTGTAACAAGTCCTATTTGGTGGTAGATATAAACATCCTGTACATATCAATTATATAACGGGATCCAGTGTTCACAAATGTCCTTAGAATACAACTCTTCTCTGTGCATAATCAATGCTACCTTAACTAACATTGTGGGTAAAATAACATTTGGAAAACATTTAAAACTGTTTTGCATCTGTTTCTCTATTTTAGGATTGTTTCAAGTTTCTTTAGAATGTCATACATGTTTTAAAGATTTTAAGGGCAGTTTAGAATGATACTTTTTTTTCTCTCAATACATCTCCCTGTAGAAAACAGATCACTGAAATCTTGGCTTTAAAGCTGCATAAGAATGTGGTATCAGGTTTTATTTTATAATTATTTAAAAATAATAATTGTGTCATAAATATATACGTTCTCCTTCTCTAAGAGGTTTCATTCTATTTGAATCATTTTGTAACCTTCCTTTTCTTTTTTCTTTCTTTCTCTTTTTCCCCTCTTTTCCTTCCTTCCTTTCTTCCTTCCTGTCCTCCACGCCAACAGTATCAAGACAATCTTAAAAATGACAAGAATAACAAAATGGCAATGAGAGGAGTCATTACGGCAGTGGGGAAGGAAAAGCAACACTTTTTCACCTTTACTGTGGAGGGGAGGGCTATATATGGGATGATTTTATTTATAGGAGCTTAAAGACTTTAAAATAATGATTGTTTTATGTATAACTTTTGAAGCTGGTTCCTTCTTCTGTCTTCCGTTGATGTCCTCTGTCTTTCCGTGTCACTGCTCAGGTCAGCATAGGGGGATGGAACCTTGAGCAAGTCGTTTGCCTCTGAAGCCACAGCTCTTCCTCTATAAAAGAGTAATACCCTCACCATAGATACTTTCTTTTCTGAGCATTAAAAGAGATAACCTATGTAAAGTACTAGTGCTCAGTAAACACTAATATATATTAGCTATTATTTGCTTAGAAACTGTTGAATTACTGGGTAAAGGCAGAAAAAATGAAATCACAATCGTGGACTGCTCACCCTAGATTCCTCATCCATTTTCAAAAATACTAGCCCAATCATATGATTTAATTCTGTGTATAGTCAGCACTGCAAACCACCAATATTTGTATAGAGATTGAAACAGATATTATACGTACATTAAAGTACAAGTGCAGCAAGTACTTGGTTTTTCAGGACTGGAATAGTATCTAGATTGCATCAGGCTTTTTTAAACAGGAATATTCTTCTTCTGGCCATTTCAGTGCTCATTAAACTATCTATTAGAACATGAGCAATGGAAAGGAAAGTAGATGAACTAAAATCCAAACTATTTTTGTCACTTTTTAAAGAAAAACTGTTAATTTTTTAAGGAGGATTTCAGCTATGGGATACTTGTAAGACTTTTCTTTTTTGGGTGGGTGGGGGGAATCTGGCAGTGATTGCATTAGTTTACACATTTTAGTTAAGTTATTTAAACTCTACCAATTACTAAAGGTAGTTGTGAATTTCTTGCAATTTGCTGAACCTTAGTTTACACTTTACCATCTCTCTATGTCTTAAGGATTTAATGGATTCTGCCCAATAGAATCCTATTGCAGATGTAATCCACCTTTGGAAAGGCATCCACTTTTGTAAATTACCAAAGCTGTAATATTGGGTCTCTAAATTAGAGACACAAGTCCTAGTAAAATACAAGAAGCAAGTAATGATTACTTTTAATGCCACTTTGTTTTTTTCTTATTTTCAGAGTGTAGGGCATTGAATAAATATTAATCAGTTGTCCTAGTGACAACAGTATTATGGTAACAGTGCAGCTGAGAGTATTGTAACATTATTAGTCAAGTCACATGGCTAGTATCCTATTAACCTGAGAGTTTGTTTTATATATAAATTAATCATGACTTTTTTCTCCTACAGAGATGATAAAAAAAATCAAATTAAAACTTACCTTATTGCTTGTTTATAGCACAAAAATTAGTGCATTTGTATTTTATTTTTGTTACAATTTAAACTCCTAATTAAAAAAAAAAAGAATTTAGGTGAAGTTCAGGATTTTTTTGTGACATCAAAACTGCATAGTTATGTTCTATAAATTGTGGGTTGACTGTGAGAAAGTGAATGGTATTAAATTAAATCCACATATAACACTTGAAGATATTTAAAAACACTAATTTAAGAAATGCAGCTTTTTATAATTTATGGTCCTGTTTGTTTCCCATGTGTAAGGGTGTGTGCATATATACATACGTACTTGTATATATGTATATGCATGTAGGTACACACTATGTATATACATATATATTCAATTATATAACTAAATGTGTGTGTCTTTATATATGCATGTGTATCTATATGTGTGTGTTGGGAGTATCTTTAATGCTACATCTAAAAAGTCAAATGATTATGTAGTTATGTATTATCAGTATTGTTACAGAGAAAAAAGTTTGGTCTGTGGAGTCAGATAAAGCTGAATTCAATTGAGTCTGCCCTTTACTTCTTACAAAATTTTTTCATCTCTTTGATCCTCAGTTGCCTCACCTGTAAGTTTAATGCATATAAAAAAGAATATCAGTGTAAAATAAATGAGACAATATGAAGTGTGTCAGGCACAGAACAAGGCTTTCAGAGTTAGCTGACCTTCCCGTAAGAGAGAAGAAATACAAAATTTGAGTCTCAAAAAGCCATTCTTTGTTAAAAACGAGATGAAGAATATAATATGCTATGGCTTCCAAAATCATGTAGTTCTGTTATGTAACAATTCTCCAAATAATCCATATTTTAGAAGAATTAAATAACTAAAACTCTCTTTTCATTTTTTACTCGTTTTGTCTTTGAGGCAAATGGGAAGATTGATGAAAATATGAAATTATGGATTTAAATAGTCCAGTGGCCAAGAAAATGTTTCAAGCTTGGAACACAAGTTATATCTTTCCAGTGAATAAATAAATAGGAGAACAATTTTTTTAACTTGATACATATTTAAAAACAAAATAATTGAAACACTCACATTACCTGTTCAACTGGAAAACAATTACTCCAATTATACATATCCTAAATTTTGTTTTTATTTTAGATATTATAAACTGGCAAAAATGCATCCTCTCTTTCTAAGATATTTTAGATATTATCAACTGGCAGAAACGCATCCTCTCTTTCTAAGATACCCATGTTGGCTGGTGCAGAGGTTGTGTGGAGACATCTGCTGCCGGAATCATGACCCTTGAGCAGCGGTGGCTTTGGAGTGACCACTTGGAAGGCTTCAGCATTCTACTGCTCCCCACCCGATCCTCTCAGAAAGCCACTCCCCAAAAACAAAAAACCAACAAAATATACATTTGAATTAAAAGCAGTATGTTTGCTTGGCCAATGTAAAAGTCCCTAAACCACCTTCTTCTACTCAGTCCTTAAGTTCCTATAATTTGGTAGTCATCAGTACTTTCATGGTAAGTGAGCTCCAAATAATCAGACATTCAGTGACAGCAGTGCTTAAAATACCAGCAGATTTTAGAGCTTGAAAGATCTAAAGAAGAAAAATGACGTTGGTGATAAAAAAACAGTTGTATTTCATATTAATATCAAGGGTTCTAGAATCACATCACCTGGGTTCATATTCCTGCTATACCATTTATTTGCTGTGTGTCTTTGAACATGTTACCTAACCTCTCTGTGCCTGAGTTCCCGCTATCAAGTAGGAAAAGTAAAACTACTGAGCTCATAGTGGTTGTATAAATGTTATAAGAATTACATGAGAAATTCTATTATATCTCAATAACAAAAAAATGAAATCCATGTTACTTAGTGCAGTGATGTTAAAATAAGGATTAGTTGTTGCCGTAATTTCCATTGTTGCTATTATTAAATATTTGTCATATTGCATAGAAGCAAAGACTGTGCTTGAATGCTAGAATTCTTTCACATTTTTAATACTAGAACATAGTCAGTCTTTTTACCAAAAATGATATTCATTGTGCAACAGTCTTTAAATGGAAGAAAGAAAAGAAATAAGAACACAGGCTTCTCCTTTTTCCACTTTTTTCCACTCAAACAGTGAAGCTTTATATAGTGTTTTTCTCAATAAAGCACCAGAAATAAATTGACTGCTGTTCATTATCTGGACACAAAGTGTCCTGATTGCTTCAGTTCATCTAGGCATGTAAATTATTCCACACTAAATTAGGCTTTAGGATCCAAGAATTAGTAGGAAAATATTTCCTGAGTTGATTAACCAAATGTACGTTATTGTAATAAAAACTCCTAAGGCAGTCCTACAAGGAACAATGTACTCAGCTTTGGTGGGGAACTTGAGGAGTTCCACAAACCTTGTATTTTTTATCTAGGTACATTTAACTTGTGCTCAGAGGGACAATTAAGATGATAACCAGCCACAAATTAATTGCATTTTTTAATTTGTCCTCTTCCTGCTATTCACCAGACCTTCTATCTCCTTTCTGTATTTTTTCTTTGCTAAACAAATAGCAGAACTAACGCTCTTGGCTGGATCCACACATGAATTTATGAATCACTTTGGCAAATCTGGATGGAGAAGCTTTTTCAGATGTCATAGAAACTATGACACAAGTACAAAATGTCAGAAATACGTTAATCAAAAATGAAATCAATTGTTCAATGATACCATTAGCCATCTAGTGTCCTTATATCTTTTTTACATCTTTCTATATTTTTAGAATGTTGACTTTTTTTCAATCTTACTTTTTGCCTCATGGTCACAAGATGGCTGCTACACCTTTAAGCATCGTATTTGTATTCCAGGCAGGAAAAAAAGAATGGTAAAATGGCATTCTCTTTCCCAAAATTTGTGTTTTAACTTAGGATGAAAGGCTTTCTCTAAGTGTTTCTCCCTTGTATATTATTAGCCAGAACTGGACCATTCCTCTAACCCAACCAATCACTGGCCAAGGGAATTGTCTACTGAGTAGACAGTGGAGAGTGTCTGCTGCACCTCTCTTTGATTAGTGAGGAAACCAGTCTGTTCCCTAGAACAGACTTACACACATCTCACAGTTAGCTGCAGAGAAGTGTTAGTTAACTCTGGTGGCTTCTACCTTACAAGCTGTGTACCCCTCTATTAATCAATCAAGACTTCACTGAAATTCTCTCTAGAACTATGTTATTATTCTTGAAAGCCAATTTTAATTACCTTTAAGCAATAATTGGAAACATATAATATATATTATAGGATATCACCATACTGAATGTCTGGAAAAAATCCTTGGTAAAGAGATATTTCTATTTCTTAGACCTTTAAAGAAAGTGATGTAGATTTAAATCTGTCAGGAAACTTCTTGAAGCGTATTGTTTTCTTCTCTGCAGCTACTGTATATTCTGCTGCCTGCTTATTTTCATGGTAACAATCAAGTTGGATGCTCTTTTTAGCTATAACAGGACGATGCTGAATAGGCCAGCTGAGAGCTATTTTACAAGAAAATTTGGCAATCACTTTGTGGTAATGGATATTGGTTTGTGGCACATCCGTTCCAGTTTCTGCCTTGTTAAACACTTAAAAGCAGCTTCAGTTTACTTAGCTTCTCTTTCTAACCCTCTGGGAACTACAGGTTTTATGCATCTTAGCAACTGGTAGTGAACAAAGCCAAGCTAATCTTAATTGCATGTTTTGCCCATTGACGTTATATAGAGAAGGCTATCTGGACACTTTTTAGTAACGTTCGATTCTGTGCTGCTTCAAATGCTGGAAACAATTCTGATTCTTTATAGCACAAAGTTCCAACATAATCTGTTTGTAAATCTTCCCAGAATATTTTGAAAAGCGATTTTTGACTGTTTAGAGAAAGGAAGCAAACATTTGGTTAATTTCATTATTATCAATCCTGGTGGAAGCTATAGCTGTTCATTAGTCAGCTTTGTATTTTACATCAGAAACACTAAACGTATGATTGCTGTTGGAATAAGATACTTAATAAAACGCCAGATTTTAAACAACAGCCCCTGTCTCCCTCTCCTCCTCTGAGACTATCAAAGTGTACTCAAAACATTAAAGCTGTTCACAATATCTATTTGATGGAAAAAGAAATGCGCAGGGAGTCCATGTGTTTATGTTTATAGCAATAAAATACATCCTGCTTTATAAAGTAATGTTTATTCTAAATTTCAGCAGTAGGCTGTCATGAGTGCTGTATTAAAAATGTATTATTAGGTCTAGTTAGAAAAGTTAACAAAGATTCAAAGAAATCAGAAGTTTGTTGCATATTCTTTCAAAAAAATATTTGATCTCTCTGATACTAATTCCTATACTTAATATTTTCTCTGAACCTGAAACAGTACTTCTGAAACACTGATGATGAATATGAAACAGACTCCTGGCTAGTATTTCTAATTTCTAAGCCAGAGTTAACCAGACATAGCTAGAACCTTTAGGAAATGTTGCAAGGATACAATTTTTAGATGATTAATAAATAATCAAGATTAGTTATTGCAGTTAGCTAAAGGATGTTAACAGTTGCAACATTCAGAAAACCCAAGAATAGAACTGGTTTTGTCATGGATAAAATATTTCTGGAAACACTTCCTACTTGTCACAGTTCTCATAATGTACTTTTGCTTGATTTAATATAATTAAGTAATAAAACCTCACAAAGTTTAGTCATCTCATTTCCCTCAAAATGAAGGCTAAATTGTATGTATAACTCGCATCAGGGATTTTAATGTAGGTAGGATCTCCTAGTCACGTTGAGGAGGTCACCCTGATCCCTTCTCATATTTCTTCTTGTTGCATCCTCATTTCAGTTTTGTTCTAAACAAAACAATCAGAAGAAGATATGTGATGCTGATGCTGTCCAACTTCAAACACCATAAAGGACATCTTATAAAGGATTTCATGTTATAGTGCCACTAACTCTCTGTTAGCACAGGGAATAAAGGTTTGACTGGGTACAAAGTTAAAGGGCTAGATAGAAATAAATACAATCCATGCTTTTTTATTAATGGAAAATTGAGGCCTACAAAAAAGAAAGGCTCACTTGTTAGATAGAAATAGATTGTGTGTGGGTATCTGTTACAGAATGTGTTGTCCTGGTCCATGTCTTCCTCAGTCTTTTATTTTGGACCAATTACTCTTACTAGTTTTATCTATCAATTTTCATTTTGCTCCTTTCAAAAGTAGCATACATAAAATACTGTCTTTTTAAAATCATTCGTTTATATTGCATTATTAATTCTGGCAAGCTGACTTATTTACTTACTAAGGTAAATTTCATAATCATTCAGGAGTTTAGTTTTTGTGGGTTTTTTTAACATCTTCATTGGAGTGTAATTGCTTTACAATGGTGTGTTAGTTTCTGCTCTATAACAAAGTGAATCAGTTATACATATGTTCCCATATCTCCTCCCTCTTGCGTCTCCCTCCCTCCCACCCTCCCTATCCCACCCCTCTAGGTGGTCACAAAGCACCGAGATGATCTCCCTGTGCTATGCGGCTGCTTCCCACTAGCTATCTATTTTACGTTTGGTAGTGTATGTATGTCCATGCCACTCTCTCACTTCGTCCCAGATTACCCTTCCCCCTCCCCGTGTCCTCAAGTCCATTCTCTAGTAGGTCTGTGTCTTTATTCCCGTCTTACCCCTAGGTTCTTCATGACCTTTTTTTTTTTTTACTTAGATTCCATATATATGTGTTAGCATACGGTATTTGTTTTTCTCTTTCTGACTTAACTTCACTCTGTATGACAGACTCTAGGTCCATCCACCTCACTACAAATAAAGAGTTTAGTTTTAAATGTGCTTATCATGTCCTTGCATAGAACCCAGACAGCTCTAAAGTACCTGTTCTGTTTTAGAAAACATTTTGATAATTTCACTGTATTCAGAGTTAATGTAGGTGAAATGCATAATGATAGTAATTTTCAAGATTTTACTTTCTGATTTAAGTAAGAATTTCCGTTTTCAAGACTGGCAGTCTGGTAGAGAAAGCACTTAAGTTTTGAGCAACTTACAGGCACTGAAAGGCTTTCTCTGTGGAAGTCAAAATTGATTTCTTTTTAGGGAAACCAGAGTATGGTGTGGCCTATTAAGAAAGAAAGGGGGCTACCTGTATTCGGAGGGTATGATGTGCTGTTGCTTTGTACACATCAAATTATTTATTTCACATGATGATCTTGTGAAATCTTAATTATTGAGTCTAGGCTACTTAATTTCCTCAAGGCTTTACAGCTAGCAAATAACAGAACTCAATTTTAAACTTAAGACTCCTCCCAAAGCCATGCACCACTCAGTACACCATACTGCCAGGAAGATTAAATGACTCAAAGTGAATAAATACACTTTTTGATTTAATTAATTATTTCTGTTATGGAATGATGGCACATGAAGTTTCTGCCGAGCAGAAAGGTTGCCTGTTTATTGAGAGCATGTATTCTAGTTTTTTTCTCTACTGTGAAAAGTGTAGATAGGAACTTTTATAAATAAAAATACCTATAATAAAATAAGGTTTAATTATAGACTCTTAGTTCTTTTCACTGTTCCTAACTCACTGTAAAATTGTCAATCCCTCGCCTGTTATGAGCAAAACCGTCTTTCCAGTCATTTGGAAACTTTGCTTAAAACGACTTCCTGCATTCATTCCATCTACTTCTATTTTTAACATTGGGGTTTAGAGACAGACTTAGCACAGTGCCAGGAATATAATATATTTAAATAAAATTGAATTTATGCTCTTAATAGAGTCGGAGTTTAAAGTACGCAATCCTATGTCTCTAACCCTTTTTGCAGTTGTGTGTCACTGTCATTTCCTTTTCCTATATAATCTCTTCTTTTAAAAGTCCTATACTTGCTTTCAAAATACCTACTTTTAACATTAACTAAAATTAAGGTTAATTACACTTGGTGGATTTTTGAGACTCTAACAAACACTATTTGAGAGAACTGGGTCATCACAAAACAGAGTTAAAAATATTAATAAAACACATACACATTTATTTTTGAGAGGTAGAGTGGTATTGTGAGAAGAGCCCTGTACTGGGAATCTTGAAACACAGGTCCTGGCATTGCCTTCTCCAGAAATCAGATGCTTGAGTTTATGAATGTATGTATGGGAATGAAACAATCCCTGGGCCCAGCACCTTTACAAGATTCTCACGGAGAGTATAAGAGACAACACACAGAAAATGCTTGGTAAATAGTACATTGATGTCCAGGTGTCAGTGACTGTTGCTCTTATGAATACCATCACCTAAACTAGTGATGGCAGGACCAACAGGTCATTTCAAGTAATTTTTTTTTCCTGTTTTTGTACCTCTCTTATTTTTGGACTGTCCCTACTGCATTTAACTAGTTGGTCTTCATCCCAAGCTGAGGTATTTGGAAATGTTTCCACTGCCTAAAGAAGTGTAAAAGTTATGCCAAAAGGAGGAAGAATCTCAAACTTTTGAGAGTTAGTAGTGTGCTGTTAACCTAGCTCTCAAGGGGAAGGAGGTTGAGTAGGATGAAAACAAACTCTGATTTGTGGAGTTAGCCAATTTCTGTGTGTAAATACTACCCCTGGGGCCAGTTTCAAGCTGCCATTGTCATGTCACTGACCACAGAGTTAGGAAGAGACTCACATACCTGGCTCTTGCAAGCAGGAGGGAGCCAAGTCCAGCCCACACACACCATGGTCCTGGATCAGATGGGTGTGTTCAAGATGATGGATTCAAGATACCTGTTCACAGAGGAGCCTACTGAGAACAAAGGCATGGACAGAAATATACAGTTCTACTTCAGTTGATGATCTTTTGGGTCTTTGACTGTCACCACAATACCTATTTATGGTCTCTAATGGAGCATTTAAATTCATTCTTTTGGGTATTAATTCTAAACTCTCCCAAGAGACCCTGGCTTGGCCCAGCCTCGTAGCCTATGGCAGCCAGTTGTCTCCAGGAGGAATCCTCTGCTCTTATTCTGTCCCCTCCAAATGCAGCCCACCATTCTGGCCACAAGTGTCCTATATTCTAGCTATGTGGACCCTGTTCCTCTCCACTGTCCCTCTCCCCAAGGGTACAAGGTTTAGACAAGTATAACCATGGTCTTGTCCATTGTGAGTTAATATTAAATGCTGCCACACTAGGCTGCTGAGTATTAGAGTGGAGAAGAATGAACATCTAAAAGGTTATTCTGGGGCTAAAATTTTAGATTCATTTTAATAACAGGTAAACTGAGACCTCAGGATTTAAACGAACAGTTACTGTTTGTTATACACACACACACACACACACACACACACACACACACACAGTCCAGAAATATATTTAATGGACTGTTTGCTTTGGATGCCCCTAGTAAATCTTATGGAGGCACTGAACTACAAAGGGGAGCCAACCTGTGTACACACACACACACACACACACACACACACACACACATTTATTAATTTATTTACTTATTTTCTGCCTTGTTTCAGAAAGGATTTAAAGTGTCAGAAAGAATTTAAGGTTAGCCATTGAATGGCCAAACAATTATACAGTCTTGGTTCACAGGGCTCCTAACTAAAAAACTAGAAAATAGCAGATGATTTGTACAGGAAGACAGCAAAAGAGTGCTCACTGCCCACCGAAATCATGATTATCCTTAATTTTATGATCTTATGTCTGTTTTTTCGTTTGATTCTATGTTACTGCCTAGAACCCCAGGGAGGTTCGTTTGATAGAAAATATTTGATAAACAAGGATTTAAAACTCCTATTAGATGACATAGGAGAAAATCTAGATGATCTTAGGTATGGTGACCCTTTTTATATACAACACTCTTTTTATATACAACACCAAAGGCATGAATCATAAAAGAAATAATCGATAAGCTGGACTTCATTAAAATTAAAAGCTTCTGTTCTAAAAAGGAGAATGGCAAGAGAATGAGAAGATAAGTCATAGACATGGAGAAAATATTTGCAAAAGACATATCTGATAGAGGACTAGTATACAACATATATAGAGAACACTTAAAACTCAACAGTATGAAAACAAACAACCCAATTAAAAAATGCACCAAGAACCTTAAGAGACACCTCACCAAAAAAGATATACAGATGGTAAAGAAGCATTTGGAAAGATGCTCTATGTTATATGTCATTAGAGAAATACAAATTTAAACATCAATGAGATTTCACTACACACCTGTTAGAATGGCCAAACTCTGGAACACTGACAACACCAAATGCTTGTCAGGATATGGAGGAGCAGGAACTCTTATTCATTGCTGGTGTGAATGCAAAATGATACAGCAGTACCATTTGGAAGGCGGTTTGGAGGTTTGGAGGTTTGTTACATAACTAAACAGTTTGGAGGTTTGTTACATAACTAAGCATACTCTTACTAAATGATCCAGTAATCACACTCCTTGGTATTTACCCTAAGAATCTGAAAACTTATGTTCACACAAAAACTTACATATGGATATTTATAGTAGCTTTATTCATAGTTACCAAAAGTTGGAAGGAAACAAGATGTCCTTCAGGAGGTGAATGAATAAATAAACTATGGTTTACCCAGTCAATGGAATCTTATTCAGTGCTAAAAAGAAGTGAGCTATCTAGCCATGAAAGGACGTAGAGGAAACTTCATCTTAAATGCATATTACTAAGTGAATGAAGCCAATCTGAAAAGGCTACACACTTTGTATGATTCCAACTATATGACATTCTGGAAAAGGCAAAAAATATGGAGACAGTAAAAAAGATCAGTGGTAGCCAGGGGTTGGTGGTGGAGGCAGAGGCATGAGGGAGGGATGAATAGGTAGAGCACAGAGGATTTTTAGGGCAGTGAAAATACTCTGTACGCCACTGTATTGATGGATACATGTCATTATATATTTGTCCAAACCCATAGCATGTACAACAGAAACAGTCAAACCATAATGTGAACTGTGGACTTTGGGTACTTATGATGGGTCAGTATAGTTCATCAGTTGTAACAAATATACCACTCTAGTGGGAAATGAGGAATATGGATAAAGGGAAAGGCTATGCATGTGTGGAGGCAGGAAGTATATTGGAAATCTCAGTACCTTCCCCTCAATTTGCTGTAAACCTAAAACTGCTCTAAAAAGATAAAATCTTAATTAAAAAAAATTAACATAGTTAAGACATTAGTAACATCCAGTAGGCTTTGAAAAATCTGCAACCTCACATTCACTATTAATTCAAAATACGTTCAGTGAATTACCATTGAGGTTCATCTAAATTCTTGAATTCTATGAATTTAATTCTAATAATGAGATCAGACAACTTATGGCATCTTCTTGCTCACCCATGAAATGTGACCGTGTTGGAAGCATTAAAAGACTAAAACTTAGTCTAGAATGCTACTCTGATGGCAAAATGATGTCTGTGTTACATATCTGGTCAGAAGAGAAGACTATTGTCCAGTTCTTCACAGATAGTATAAAGGTAAATAGCAGGAAAATTATTTTCTTTGTTTAAACAGCCACATTGCAACTCAGTCACAGAATATAATCATACCCAAGAGTGAATCTGGTGTGAAGGCTCTTGTCCAGCACAGCTACTATCCAACTCTAGTCTCAAACATCGCTGGGAGCCTCACCTACTTTTCTTCCAAGTGGGCTTACAAATACGAAAATTAGTCTGTAAGATGAGTTCCTTGTCCTGGAATCTTCAGAAGTCCTGGATCCAAAGGGACCTGGGGACTGAGGAAGAATCAGGTGGTCTTCAGCTTAGGTTAGGTCTCCTTTTATTAGGCAGGTAAAGATAAGAGGTTGAAGTGATGTAGAGGTGAGGATAGAGGTGAGGAGCAGCGCAGAAGAGCAGAAGAAGCTCAGGATATGGTCTCAGGAGCCTGGAGTTAGAATCCAGCTCATCCTGCTCTGTGCTTTCCTGGCTTCCTATGAGAAACTCTATTGAAGGGCTGATGACATTGAACTCTAAACAATTTAACCTACCTTTCTCCACCACTTTATTGTGAACCTTTTGCAACATAAACAATATCTTTATCCTCCCAACTTTTAATTTTGAGTAATTTTACAGCTATAGAAAAGTTGAAAGAATAGTACGTCTATGTATTTTTCACTAGATTTACTAATTGTTAACATGTTGCCATGTTAATGTTATCCCTCTCTTACTACATATTATCTATATACTCAATTTTCTTCTCAACCATTTGAAAGTAAGTTGCAGACATTATGATACTTCACCATTAAATACTCATTTGTTTTCTTTAAAGACCCAGACATCCTCAGATCCACAATACCTTTACCAGAAACAAGAAATTTAACATATATTCAGTAATATCTTCTAGTATACAACCCATATTTAGATTTCCTGAATTGTCTCAAAAAGGTCCCATATTGCTTTTTCTTTTTCTATATCCAAGAGTCAATCAAGATTGCCATGTTTCTTTAGTCTCATTTAATACAGTGGAGAGCTCCTACCTTTTATTTTTTCTTTCATGACATTAATGTTTCTGGAAATTCCAGGCCAGGTGTCTTGTAGAATATTCCACATGATGGAACTTTTTATTAGCTTCCTCATGATTAGTTTCAGAATATATATTTTGGGGGGGAAATTGGCAATCTTGGAGCTTTCTGGCACTTAATTGTTTAAAGCACCTTTCTCCCTCTGTAACGAAGAAGGAATCTGTGGGTGATACTTTGAGGCCATGGGAATATCTTTTCCTAACAACCTTTCACCCAGTAGTTTCAGCATACATTCATGATTCTTGCCTGTGTTCATTGTTATATTGAGGGATGCAATGGTGATTTGAAAAAAAAAAAAAAAAAAAAAATATATATATATATCTTTCTATTCCTGTTAACTAGCATTCTTCTTTAAAGAAGACTTTTGCACCACTCCCCTTCTCCAGAATTCTCTCTCTCTCTCTTTCTTCCCTTCCGCTCACCACCTGTCTGTCCCCTCCTCCACCTCTGACAGAGTATCACTGTAGCCTCAAGGATTTTATTTTATTCAATGCCTTATAATCTAGCGCCATCATTATTATATTTGATGCCTAAATTATCTCAAATGTGGCCACTGGGAGCCCTTCCAAGACAGCAGTGGTGTCCTTCTGACAAGCCCCATTAATCCTTCAGCACTTCCCTGTTTTGTGGGGCAACAAGACGTCCAGGGACTCTTTGTACTTTCTCTGCCCCAGACCTGGGGTCACCCACTTTTTTCTAAGGAGTTCTGGTTCCTTTTAGTGATAAATGGTATTTAGAAATTAAGCCTGGGATGTCATTGCTTTGGGGGTAAAATGAAGTAATTGAGAGTACTTAGTAAAAAATGTGAAGTACCACACTATCATGATTGTTACTCATGTCATCAAACAAGCATTCAGTTATTTGGAGCAACACTAAATAGTGGCCCCAGTATGAGTCTTTCTGTGTTTAGAGGATAATTAGGAGACAGACACAGGACACATGGGAAGCAGGGGGAGAAATAAGCTAGCTTTGTCAGATGCAATGTGAATCCTTGTCTTACAGCTTTAGGATAGTAAATAGAACAGAAGAAAAGACTGTTGACTGTATTCTCACCTTTTCCTGTGGTTGCTTTGTTATCTAGTTCTTCAGATAGAAAAGTATAAAGCACTTTATTTTGTGGATCAGTTGTAATCTTTTAGAAAACTGAAACATTCATCGGAACAATGATGAGACATAAATGTGTGATTTCTTTTGCTTTTACCTTTCTTGCATTTATTTAGTAGGTTCCGAAAGAACAGTGTAGTTTAAAGAATTCTGAGATTTTTAAAAATTTGCAAATGTATAACTTCTTTTTCCCCAGTGGATGTAGTACCTACGTCATGTTTGAGTTAGTGTGTTGGCATCTTTGAGTTTCGTTGTGGGCAAATAGATTGGTGAGGGTTTTGCTTTTTGTGACTTTATTACAAATAAAGAGTATGCCTACCTGTCTATAATTTCATTTTTATGATTCATACCAGAAATACCATTTGGTTCAATTTCCAGGCTTTCCTGCTTGTGCTGCATCTCTTTATACTCTCAAATTAAAGCTTTTTTATGACAGTCTCCCGTGAGATCATACATTATGATAAATTGGACAGAGTACAGAGATCGGTAAACAGGTGACAGTTAGCATCTCATTAATTTCAGGGAAGGAATGCAAAATAGCCCAGATGTCCAGGGAACAGCAATTCTTTTCTTTTTAACTTTGCCAGGACTGTTTCTTTTGACAGTGGCGGTAAAGGGAGGGATGAGGATGGAGTAAGGAAGACGCACACAGAGACCCAATGGTTTTACAAGGTCTCTTTTCAGAAGAAGCCAGGCTAAGGATGGCGAAGAACAAAGGAGATGTGATTGTATGCTCTATGTTGGAACGTCCTTTACTTCTATATTTTTGGTTTTGCATAAAATTCAGATGAAGGGATGTTGAATGCCTGTGTGTTTGTTGGGCAGGCTGAGCTAAGTGAGGAAAGTGATTGGGTTTGGTAGTGCTCTGTTTGAACTGTTTCAAGAATTCCCCACTTCCCAATAGTGAACAGAATGGGCTACTCCGATCAAGAAATCAAAACATTGGCGGAAAAATTTAGGCTCATGGAGAAACTCATGCTGGATCATCTGGTTCATGAAGGCTCTTCAGTTTACTAGCAGTTTGTCCTTGAGGAAGTTACCTTAACGCAACTCTGTGTCTCAGCTTGCCCCCTTGTAAAATGGAAGGAATAAAAGATTTTCTTTGTAAGGCCCTATTAATATGTGTGAAGTGCTTACTATAGTGTAGGCAAATACTACAAACATTAGCTCTTACTGTTATTATTTACATTTGCCTAAATAGAAATATTAAGAAAAATAATATCACTGTTATTATTTACATTTGCCTAAATAGAAATATTAAGAAAAATAATATCACTTCTCATCAACATTAGAAAATTTTAAAACAATCCAGACAGCAAATGAATCAAATAGTCTTCAAACAATCCTCCTTCAGAGGCCATCTGAATCAAGTTTAGGATTAAGGACACTCCCATCCCCTGCCATCCTCCCATGCCAGCCTCCCCATCCAAACCCAGAATAGTTCTCTAGCTCACAGTGGAATCTCTTGGCCTCTTTCAAACTAAATCAACAGTGGAACTCCCAAGCTCTGAAATCAGTCCCAAGCTCTACAGACCAAGTTAATATTAACATGCGTATGAGCTGTGCTGTCCCCAAATCCTGGATAGAGGTTTTGGTCTTTAATCAAGATAAAACTGTGAAGCTGAAGTAACATTGCACTCATCTGACATAAACAGGTTTTTTATTCATCTTATAGTTACTTTGTACTTGAAAGAGTAAGCTTTCTTCTGTGGCTGTCAGTTTACAAGCATCAGGAGCAAAACTTGTAGTAGGTGATAGAAATACAGCGAGAATGGTGAAGACAACGTTATAATTTTATGAGCAATATTTGCAGATTTTATTTAAAGTGTATGACATAAATCCAGTCTTGGAATCTTCTTTGTACCCTCATTTGACTCTTAATAGTCAGTGTGAAATGAAAGTTAGTTCATCTTAAAATGTCCTTGGTTAGAGCAATTTTTTTTTTCCTGGATGCTACCTGGCATTACTGATTGTAGCTAGTAAAGAAGGAATAATAGGAAAGGAAACATGAATAAAAATAAATAAAAGGAAACAATAAAATGTCATGTTTTTTAAAAAATGAATTTTCTAATTTTAATATAATCTTTAGTTAGAGGAAATATTGTGGTAATGCACTGTGCTTGTTCTTGGCACAAATTCACATTCACACATAATTTGACCCCTCACCCCTCTTTTCATGGAACTCCTGTTGGCTTCATTGGCATAAGAGACGAAATACCTTTACATTTGGTGGAAATTATCCTATTTTTTTTCAATCCTCTGTCGTGGTGTTTTTTCATAACCTTTTGTTGTTTGTTGTTGCTGGTGGCAGTGGTGGTAATGTGAACCCCACGGGCAAAGAATTGAGTTCTTCATAGTCTTCATCTTGGGGGCACCTGATCATCAGAACGTGACAGTCCTTATTCTTGCTTCACATTATTAAAATTTTTCCCTTTTATCTCTGACCTCCACTTCTATTTCCCTCTCCCCATATACCCTCATTGCAACATGCTTGATGTACATCTATCCTTGGTAGAGATGCCATTCTGCTTATGCCTTTTCCATTCAATACTGTCATACATTCACCTAGTTCAAAGCTTCCAACAGCTGTGCAGGACTCCAGGCCTCCTTCTACCACCTTTGACTTGTTCTTACCCCTCACTGTAAGCACCTCAGTGTTTTCAACGCCCAGCATCAGAAACACTGAGTTGAGGCACCTCACACAGGTTCACCAGCTTGACCAGTCCACTTGTAATTGGGCCTCAAGAATACTTTCACCATTTTCTTTTGTCTGTTATTAAATCCAGACTTTAAAAATTATTTTACATTGATGGTGTCCTAATAAGCTGGCTGGATAACATATATTGGGGGGAATTGCAAACCCCATGGAAAATGTCTTTAAATTACTCTGTAGACTGAGCTGTATGTGGTTTTCCTTTCATCAGCTATTTCCAGGAATGATTTATAAATTCTTAAAAATATCAGTCACTGGTAGTACTTCCTAAACCATAGGGTTTTTTTTCTTACATTTGTCATATAATTTTGTGACCTTCCTCTCTGGAGCCTTTTGCTCTATGTTTACTAAGTTACTTAGAATGTGTAACAGGAAGTTGTAAATCCTTCCTCACTAGTACAAAACATGTGTCCTATGCTAAAGGGTATCATTTATTAATGAAATATGTACTCTTTAAACAAAGGTCAGAATTGAAGATTGTTTTCTATTATTTGCCTATGTGCAGTATCAGGGGTTCTAAATCAAAATGCTATCTTTGGATCTCTTGTCTCTATGAACAGGTGTTAAAAAGAAAATTATTCCGAGCAAAGATATTTTATGTTAGTAATCAAGCATTTAACCTAAAGAAGCATGCAGGCGGCCAATCAATAGTGAGGAAATGCTCTTTGTCTGTTTTTCACTCTCCCTCACTCAGGGACAGACTGTTCACCTCCAGGCCATAGGCGTATTGAAGGTGACATTCTCTCTTTCCAAGATAATCCTCATGATAGGATGCACTTAATTTATGCTGTTGATGAGACTGAACTGAGCTGATTTGCATATCATCAATACATGTAAATCCTGAGTAGAGGGCCAGCCATCCAAATTAAAATATTCCCTGTCAAGGACTTGCTGTGTCTAGCAAATTCTGGAGTAAAGCTAATTGCAGGTGGTTGGTGAATATAGATGCTGTTCAAGATTTATAAGGCTGCATTGGAGGGCACATGAAACTTAAGATTTCTTTAGAACAATGTGTCTGTTTAAAACACTCTTGTTCAGACTCAGCTGGGCATTCAGTAATGCCAGCCATTGAATGAGATCTTTCAAGTGCCTCAGCCCGCCTCACCTGTCAGACTGGCTCACTGGTTTATAATTGAAACCCTGTTTGCTTCCAAAGCTCTTGATCCTCTAACCCTTCTCTACCCTTCTCACATATTCTTACTTTTCCCCTTTTGATCTGAGCGTCTTAACTTTCCCTAACACACATCATAATTTTTCATTTACTTTTTTTCTTCAGGTGATACATATAGCACTGGGTCCATCTTAGCATTTCTATGCTATTTTATCATCTTCACTTTTCCCCAATTGTAAAATAAATTTCTCTTTCACTGCACTTGGCTTTTAATGGAATGTCCTGACTGCCAGTTTCTCAAGGTTTCCCTTTGTGCAGTCTTTGTTCATTTAACACAGCTTTCACATCCCCTTCTCTCATCAGCCAATCAATCAATCATACATTTTATTGAGCAGCTCCAAATTAACATATGAAGTAATACGAAAATTATTATCAGCCTTTGCTATCTAGAAAAACATGTCATTTAGGCACCTTCTGCTTTTTTCTTGTATGGCATCTATGTGCCCACAGGTGTTTCAGCAGAAGGTGTCTATAAGCTGGGCACTCTAAACCCTTTTCTTTATTTCTTTAGTTCTACTGGGCTCAAAATAAATAGATACCGTGCTGTAGTACTCTGTACAGTGATCACAATAACCACATGTTTTTCTCCCCATCTCCAATTCCATTTTTTTCTAAGTCAACATCCACAAAATGAATTAATATTATTTATTGTGCACCAATGCAGAAAGAGTCACAGAAAGGAAATGGTGTAAAACGCATGGAGTCTGCCCTCAACTATCTTGAAACCACAGGACCTTGGTAGAAAGTTTGTTTAAATAATTCCTTAAATATGTTCCTGTTTCCTTGACCATGCTCCCCCTGACTTTGGGGTAAAAGGAGAAGGAAGAGTTGGAAAGGGGTAGGCAAAACATAAAGAATTAGAAATGAAGGGAAAAAAAACAATAAGAATGTGGCAGTTTAAGAAAAAAAAGTTAAGGGTCTTAGGGTTGTGGAAATTTCTCTCCCAGACACATTTGTCGGCCCAGATATTTACAATGGCTACCTTTGCAAACAGCATATTGTCACAATCCACTTGAAAAATAAGTCACAGTAGATGGAAAATGTCTAGAAAAAAAACCTTGAGTAATTTTTTCTGGAGTATTAAATAAAACACTCATTTCTTCAATTATAGGTTTGCTATTAGAAGCAAAAGAGGGAAAAAAAGCCACAAAACTATGGAAAAATGATAGTATAAATATAATGTAATTTCAAACATTGCCATATAGAATCCTTCCCACATGAACTCTTTCTAGCCAACTTGATGGTACAGTTGAGAAAGAATATTCATTTATAGACATTGATCATGTATAATATTTCCTTTGAAATTAAAAGTCAGTATGTCTTTTATAGCTTAGAAATCTGATGACAGGATGAAACATAAAAGTGCCCCCACTCTACATTACAGTTCTCCTTTCTTTTCACACAGGGATTTGGTATCCATCATTATATTTTTTGGTTCCAATCAAGAGGAGGATTTAGGACCTTAGTGCACTTTTAGATATACCATTGAACATATTCTAAACAGTCAGTGTATGTAGTTCTGACAAGCTGTTTTATTTAAACTATGTGTAACTACATACCCATATCCCTTAATTCTCTCCTCCCATCTCTAATGTACCCCTGGTACAAGGACTAGAGGAAGAGGAATGACAGGGACTAAGAAATTTCATATGTATTTCTTGTTGGTGATCACCTTAACGTCTACTCTCTCCTAAACAGCAGAGAGAATAAGTATGGGTTTCATGAATTTTCAGAATGTGGATTTTGGCTATTCACGAAATAAATTCCTGTAATATATACATTTTCAGAAATCATTTCACATGTGACATTGCATTTATTAAACCATCACAGCAGACGTTTTATGATTTGAACTGGAAATACTAAACACTGCAAAAAAATTGCTGTAGGAGCTTGCAGAATTTAAACCTTTTCAGAATAATCTAGTGATGTTCAGGTTAAAGACTGCCTAACTCAAATGGATTGGCACTAGCTTACCTCTCAATTACTGCTAGTTCTCCAATTCTCCGAGGTTGCTGAGTATTGAAGGAATGACAAAGATTTAGAATATTGAGGTAACAGTCTTCAAAGCTTGGAGAGCAGTAAACAAAATAACTCCTTTTAGCAGTTTTCAAAAAGAAATCAGAATTTTAGATCTAATGTCATGCAACGCAGCATTTGATTTTGCAGCATCTGATTTTGTGTCCTTATCCAGTCTTCCAATAAACCGTAATGTTCCCACTTGTAGAGACATTAGATAAAATGAAGGTTCGTTTCCTGCTTCCAGGAAGATCCACCAAGCAATTCATAACTCCTGAAGATGATTCTGCTTGACTGACTGTTAAATTACAATTTTATTAAGTGAGAATTCCTCAACACTAATTCTTATAATTCTCTTTCATGGCTTGCCCATTTCTCCGGTAAATATGGTTTCCCCACAGGCTGGTTGTATCACCAGTAGTGAAAGGAAGCAGTTTGTATCAACTTTTAGGTGATTGGAAAGATGAAGATAAATATGCAAGTTATAACTAAGGATTCACAAGCAAGTAAAACAATTGCTAGAAGAATTTTTGTACAAATAAATAATAAACACATAGATAATAAATATTTTTAAACATCTGAAGTAAAAGGAGAGATGTACTCAAAATGTCTATAAATGTGCCAAAGATGAAAAGCCTAAAACTTGTATATTTGTTAACCAAGACATAAACTAAATGAAATACTTAAACCATGAGTTTTTTGTTTGTTTGTTTGTTTGTTTTTGCAGTACACGGGCCTCTCAGTGCTGTGGCCTCTCCCGTTGCAGAGCACAGGCTCCGCACGCGCAGGCTCAGCGGCCATGGCTCACGGGCCCAGCCGCTCCGCAGCATGTGGGATCTTCCCGGACCGGGGCACGAACCCGTGTCCCCTGCATCAACAGGCGGACTCTCGACCACTGTGCCACCAGGGAAGCCCCAAACCATGAGTTTTTTGTCTAGTGATTTCTGAAACTGAATGTACTCAGCTGATGAGTTCAGAATTCAGAAGTTTTAGGAGGTAATTCATGCTTTTTACATGAGCTTTAGTGTTATAATTTTAATTATTTATTCATACAGGCGTGAACTCAATGAATATTTATTGTGTATCAGTTATGTACCAGGCCCAGTTCTAAGTACCTGGGATACGTTAGTGAACAGAACAGGCAAAGAGTTTGCCTTCATGGAGGTTACAAGTGAATGAGGAGAGAAGACAATAAAGAATAAACATAAGTACATTATATATTATATTAGACAATGGTAAGTATTATACAAAATAGGATAAAGGCGATTAAGAATGGGAATTGCATAGGGAGGGTGGGAGGGAGATGCAAGAGGGAGGAGATATGGGGATATATGTACACATATAGCTGATTCACTTTGTTATACAGCAGAAACTAACACACCATTGTAAAGCAATTATACTCCAATAAAGATGTTTAAAAAATTATAAAAATAAAAAGAATGGGAATTGCAGACTGCAGTATTAACTAGGATGGTTAGGTTAAGCGCCCTTGAGAAGATAATGTTTGAGGAAAGGCTTGAGAGAGGGAATGGAGTTATTTGGAAGAAAAGTGTCCACAGCCAAAATCTGATGAAATAAATTCAATTTAAATAAGGCAGGCATTATATAATATGGTGTTGATATAATGTTCTCTGATGTAACCTTTAAGATTCACCATGGTATTTGATTATTCCTAACTTGATATAATGAAATGAGGGTAGTGATTGACTAGGTGAGACAGGTATTTTATTATTATAATCTATGCTTCTTAGACATAGGTTAATTGCAACAAGATGTTTAAAAATATACACAATAAACTCAAATTGTCAAACAATGAAGTTTTTTAAAAACACATGAGCATGTATCCCATGCATGTGGCTCTGTATACTCTGCCAAGAATAGACCAGATAGTAATAAATAAAATTACCATGTCTTCGTCAGCTATAGGAGTGTTTGTGTTCACACTATATATACATCATTTAAATATGAACTGATGGAATTTGAAATAATCCTGAAAGTAAAAATTCTTGTTTCTGCTACTATCTCTTTCATGCACACCTAGAGCAATACATAGTCTGTCTTAAGTACCTGTCCTAGAAAAATGGAAAAGTCTTAATTCTATGTTTAATTTATCTCTCCTATTCTGATACCTTAGAAGTGTTAAGCTGAATTACAACCTAATTAGCTCAGAAGTCCAGGGACTGAATTTCTGCTCCACCACTTACCAGCTGTGTGTCCTTAGCATTTAACTAAACCTAATTGGACCTGTTTCCTCAACTGTGAAAGGGAGGTTCCTAACAGAGTTGTTGAATAAAATAATGTGTTCAAAGAGGTTGGCACATTATAGGAACTTAATAATTTATATGAGAAGCATATCTTATGCCTTTTTAATTGGTCAATACCAGAATAACTGAGTATACACAACTGAAGACCAGCCAGAAGTCATATATAATATCAGGCATTATAGTATCACAGTGTTTTTTTTTTTTTTTTTTGAAATCATGGTGATTCAGAGGAAGGAAAGAGCTTTGTGGCACTGTGTCCTGGGAGAGTTCTGGAAGCCATTATAAAAGAGGACAGATCTTTAAATGGCCTAAAAAGGAAGTGTAAGATTGGGGTTGGAGAAAAAACAGTAGACTATTGCTGAAATAAACTAGTGGTTATGGTGGGCACTAATGGGCAAGATATGAAAGCCCTAGCTGGGAAACTGATATGACCAAAGGCTTCAAGGATGTAAGGAAGCAGTACCTCCATTATCCTCTCCTAACGTGCTTAAGAAATTCAGAGTAGTATACTTAAGGAACAAAACCAAGAGTCTTGCAGAAGAGCCACAGGGGTGAGCTAACTGAATTTGGGATCAGGGGATTCACAAAGATCAGGACCTGAGATAAAGCAGATACCAGAGTGGCAGAGACATCGTGTCTCATAAAAGTGAGAAAAAGAACCGTGAACTTAGATTTCTGTTTACTTCTGTGTTCCACTCAGTATAATTGAAGTTCCTTGAGGAACTTTTTTTCCAATACCTAGAACCTATCAAGTGTCTGAAATATATGTGTGTGTGCCATTAAAATTGGTTAAATGAGCCGACAAATGGTGCTAGACTACAGCTGAGGCTCATAAGCATAAATATAAAAAATCATGAAAGTCTCTCAAATATCTGTTGAGTTCTCAGAATATAACATACTTAAAGGCAAGAATTATGTTTTACATGTGGTGCTTATTCTACAACAGATAAAAGTAATAGTTCTACTAACAAAAGAAAAGAAAAAGTATATGCCTACTCATTCTCATTGATTGAACCAGGTATCTCCAAATATTCAATGGCTCCCGAGGAGTATCAAATATGTTTGGAAGCTGAGCTAATTTTTAAACTGACCAAGACCACTGTGTGTGCTTTATGAGATCTTGATAAAATATGATTCATGTTTCAAGAAATGACAGTCTTGTGCATCATTTTTTGTGTGTGCATCATTTTTTATGCTCAGAAGTGAACAATAGAGGACAGCATATTAAAACAAAACATTTGCTTTGAAAAATAACCTTCATGTCCAAAATCACTGAAGAAAAAAATAGACGTTTAATAGAAAGATCATATTTAAAAGGATACTTTTGGGGGTAAAAGAATCCTAACCACTATGTAGGATTCACTGAAACCTGAAATCTCTTGTAATTATTACCTAGGGTAATCATATATTTTTTTTACTGTGACTATTTTATAGATGACAACTGGGGACAGAGGGTAATAGTGGTGGCAGCAACTGTATTTTAGACATCAAAAAAGGCAATATGGCTCTACTTATCAATGAGTTCCTAAAAGCAATGAGTCATAAGAACTGAATATTGAAAGAACATTTTATAAAGGAAATAAAAGCAGTAAAACATCAAGGTCAAAATCCTACTCACATTTTTTACTGAGTAGAACAGAGATAAGCCCCCCAGTGGTTGCTTTGAGTGATTTTTTTTTTTTTTTTTTTCATTTTACATGAGCTCCCAATTTTGCAGCTTTATTATTTGGGTAACCCCAGGAAGGTTCACATTGTCTATAACTAGGAAGAACCTTGGGAGGCTGATTCAATTCAATTGCCCAATTTCATGCTTGCAGAAAGAATGATGCCAGGGAGGACGGAGTGCCTAGTAAATGCTGATTAAGTTCAGGCTCTACAAGATAGGTTCACAAAAGGGCGATCATGCCAACCTGACTGCCAGACTGGAAATGAAAGAAAAGCAGTGACATAATTACCCCAGATTCTGCAGACGTCCAGTACAGTACAGCACAGCACAGCTATTAAACAAAGCTAGTCCTCGGATTGATTGCAATGCATAATTTTAAAGAGGAAGATCTCTGCTTTAACAAATAGAAGAAGGCTTACAAAATCAAAGACAAAGGATGTTTCTGGAATTTGTTATGCTTGCAAACAGAATGGAAGAGAGCACATAAAGAAAGTCACTTGGTGAGAGAAGAAAAATAGGGGACCCAAACCAGGAAACTGAGATGGTGTCTCTGTTGGATCTCCTGACAGTTTTGTGACCTTGGTCAAATTCCCTGGGCCTCAGCTTTCACAACTGTGAGGCAAAGGGTGTGGACTAGGCTCAGAGGTGTCCATGAATCCAGGATAGATAGGGTCAGAGGCAAGGAGTATCAGGATCCATGTCATACAAAAGAACCAAACTTATGAAAGCAAAATTAGCTAGTGATCAAAAAGTAGAGAAGAAAGGTGGCTGATAGAGAATGCAGATTCATCCTAATGCATTTGAAATCGAATATAAAACTGATAGACAGTTCTTTCCAGAAAGAAAAAAAATGAAGCATATCATTCTGTCTCTGAATTTCCTCCACCGTAGTCTCCTTCCATCTTCTCTATCATCACCTTATTTTTTTTCCTACTTTCTGTTTCCGGTAACCATGGTGATGCTCCCTCCCAGAAATCTTCACAGCCGGCCCTTTTGGTACACATGGAATTTTGCTACATTCACTGATGCAGGGAGCTAAGAATGCTGTAAAAATTAATTTATTTATTAACATTTTTCCCATCCCTTTTGTCCAGGAAATAAATGCAGGGAATTATTCCATACTTCACCTCCCTACATAAGGGGCACTGTAAAACTGGGATATTCAACTGTTACTTTCAGCTGCTAACATAAAGGGGATACTGATTATGTCAGAGATTCAATTCCCTGTCTTGGTCCTCAGGGACTGTAAAGTCTCTATACTCAAGCTGGTTGCTACCTCTTTTTTGCTTTTTTATGTGAAGGGAATAAAATAGATTGCCCCCAGAAATCACACATCAACCCTGGTTTCCTAATCCTCTTTGTTTCTTGCTGCATTCTCCCTTGTAAGGAAACCATTGCCAAGTGTGTAATTATCACAGTTACAAGGGGATTGAATTTTCCATGAAAAAATATACATAAATATAAACGTTTCTATAATGAACACAGTTATTTATTTGGAATATAAATAAGCAACATGTGAGACTCAGTTTCAGAAAATACTGTAATTTGCTGCTAATGACAAAACCTCAAAAATCTCTGATGCCATGAATGCAGATAATAAAAATTCCCATAAAGTATTGTTTTGTCATGTCCAGTTTATGTAGCCCAACTTCTTTGTAATCCTATATGCCGGAAAATGGTTTCTCTATTTAAGCACAGGGTGTGTGTGTGTGTGTGTGTGTGTGTGTGTGTGTTGTGTGTGAGTCTGGCATTAACACAAAGGAGAACAGATGATGACATTCATAGGCTTATAGACTCGACTCCTGGGGACACGCTCGGATGGAGGCAATTAAGATGCCTGTCAGGCATTTGATACCAGAAGCCCCTATGTAAACCTCTAAATCATATGCCAGGGCTACATCTTATTGTCAGTGAATGATGGCGGAACTGGGTGGCTTGTCATCATTCTCGAAAATTCTGAGGCTAGTGAGCTCTCTCACCCTCTCCCACTCGTCTTATTTTCCTTTTCGCCACTGCGGGGACTTTTTCTAATTTGCAGCTTCTCTTTCCCCGACACACACAGACAGGAGCTGGTGGCTTGCAGACTGCGTCTGTCTGGAACTAGAGAGCCTGAGCCAGCCCGCGGAGATAATGCTAGGGGAGAAGGATTCTGCAGCAATTCTCAAAGGCTAGACTTGGGTGGTATCGCTACATATGCTCCGGTAATGGTTTGGGTTTTTTTACATTTTATTTTGTTTTCTTTTTAATCCATTTTTCAAAGCATCTGCTATATGTGATCTCACAGTAAAATGCTTTTAAATTCCTTACTGGGCTTCCTAAAAATTCAAGTACTGCATTTTTTGTGCTACAGATCTCAAGACGTAGATTTATTATCTGGATATAAGAATGAGTTTGCTTGCTGGTGAGTTACAGTTTTCAATATTTAGCTAATAAATCTATATATGAATTTTTTTCTTTTGTTTTGTTTCGGTAGGTTCTTCAGCTTCTTGTCTCTAACCGAGGAAACATTGATTGGAAACTACTCATTCAGAAAAGTAAAAGGTACCACATGTTTTGTTTGGGTGTTTAAATGAGGGAAAATCAGGGAGGATTTGGAATGTTTTATTTAAATTAATCTCTCTATGGTTGGTCTTTTATCCTTAAGCCTACATTGATCATTGTCTATAGCATGTATGATTTGGTAGGCCGAGAATGCCATTGTCCAAGGCTATTTTGATTCTAAGATGTCTAAAGAATTATGTTTTTTGTCTGTGCTGCAAGTTGTTAGCAAATATCAATATTTCTGGCTTTTTTAGGGATTTTCATTACTGTAATAGCTTTAAAAATATACAAAATTCTCTCTTAATGAAAAATTAAATAATTTGAATTTAAGAGAAATATGCTAAGTAATGATTTTATCTGAGGGAATCCTGCTAGTAAGTGATATTTTTTTAATGGCTTGCCCTTCCCAGGTAGAATGAGCACTAGAGACGAAAGCCCAGGAATGACTCAGTATTGTTGGGTTTTGCGAATAAATTACTGTAACTTCTTCACTGATGCTTTAGTCTTCAGCACCGTATATATTTAAAGGTTGAGGTTGTTTGTTATTGAAAGAACCGATTTTACATATGCTTTATTTAGCATTGACAGCATAAGAAAGTAATCTTTCATCTTGCCGTGAAAGCAGTTGAATCATTGATCCTGGGCCTTATGCCTTATGTGAAAAATATTAATCTTCAAATTCAAAATCAGGATATATATTGATCAGAGATGCCAATTATGGGATCGTTAATTCTTTATGATGATCTTTGACTTGAACATATGCTCATGTCAGTAAAACCAATATTTGTAATTTGCCTTTTAAAAAACGGAAGACATTTTCCACCTTGCTGAGAAGATCAATACATCTTTTAAGTCTTTCCTTGGCATTCACCTTGAGTATCAGTCCAAAATATTTTATGCAGTAAGGTTTGTTTTCTTAAATGTACTTTAAAAATGGCTAATGTTTAACAACTGATCTTGAAATACCAGAAGTATGCAAGTGTGCACCTGTGAGTGTGAATATTTGTAGCAGTTGAAGGAGATGAACGCATTGTGCTTATTTAATTTTCTCCGCAATGTGTAACTATGAGAGCCTTAATTTATTCACTCCACAAGCACTTATTAAGAGCCTTGCTGCTGTGGGTAGTTATTGTGGGAGAGAAGGAAGGGGCAGATGCCACTGTCACCCACCCCCCTTCCAGAGTGTAGGCAGCATCACATAATATTTTTGCATAGGAGAATGAATTCATTAAAATAAATCTGTGTGTTCTAAAAAAGGGAACTGCATTATTTCAGATATTGAACAAAATCTAATAGGCTAGTCTCAGAGAGATGTGAGATAGATTGTGTTTTTTTCCTCAGAAATTTCTCAGTGGAATCATGTATGAAATTTCCAAATAGGACTTACTATTCCTCTTGGGTACTGTAAAACCCTTAGGACCATTCTCTCTTTGTAGGTTTCACTCAGAGTAAGTGAAAACGTTTCATATTTGGTATTTTACCATCTAACTAAATTTCTACAGGATATATTTCAGGTGAGAAACTGTTTCCTGATCTTCAGACTCATTTAGCAACTCACTCTATTAATTTTGAACTTTGGGGTATTTATGTGAATTGGAAAAGGATGAAGTTGTTATTTAACCACTAAAAACTGTATTCAGTATATTGTCAATAGGCATTAATCAGCTCTGTTACGATTTATCTGGGTATTAGAGAAGTGGCATATTACCTCATCAAAAGTTTCTTGATTCCTAAATTTTCTAGGACCATTTTAAAATTCATCTTGTGGTATGCTAATAGATTTTGTGTAATAAAGCAGGGTTTATTCAAATTTTTTTTAGTCTGTTACATTGTCAAATCAAAGTAGAATTTGGCTATCGGACTCTCAGAGAGTCAAGGACCTGTATCATGGTTTTTCTAATCAATATCGTCTTGACATTAGTTAATTCCTTTACTGATTTTTTTCACTGAAATCTTCAGCATATAGAGTAGTCCCTGGACAACAGCAGGAGTTCAATAAATATTTATTTAATTATTTGATGGATAAGTGACTTTGTCAATATTTCTCCCCATTACTTTTTTGTTCTTGTTTTTCATGAGATTACAGACTCTAAAACAGACATTTGGTCCATTTTTTTTCAGTTACCCCAAATATTCATTATATGTTTCTAATTAATCAAAATTAATTAGATAATTAATATCAGGTAGAAAATCAGGCAAACTATGTGCCAAGATTTCTCCAGGCTATATGCAAAAGGGTTTTTCTGGTCTTAGGTTAAGATGGAAAGAATTTTTGTAATGTTCCCTTTCACTTTCACCAGCTAAGGGAAAGATGCCAAACTGCAGTATGAGTTTTGCTTTATGGATGCTTCCTAAATACTACTCCCAGACTTGGCATTGTTTACTGCTCTTCATGTCTTCAGCCAAAATTTTGCTGCAGCAGACGGGGCGGGGAGGCTGTTCTCTTTCTCTCTCAATGTAATACTAGGAATGATGTCATAATCTTCTTAAACGCTTGGTTGCTTATTATGGACTACTAAGTGTGACATCATTTTATATATATATGCTTATATACATATATATAATCTGTAAGGAAACTTCTAGAATCATAATAGCTTTAGGGAATGCTATTCT
>RJWK010016715.1:0-27153 GCA_004363435.1 Platanista minor
GCCACCCGCAGTCTCCGCCCACGAAGGGGCTTCTCAGTGTGTGGAAACCTTTCCTGCTTCACGGGTCCCTCCCACTGGTGCCGGTCCCATCCCTATCCCTCTGTCTCTGTTTTTTCTTTTTTTGTTTGCCCTACCCAGGTACGTGGGGAGTTTCTTGCCTTTTGGGAGGTCTGAGGTCTTCTGCCAGCGTTTAGTAGGTTTTCTGCAGGAGTTGTTCCACGTGTAGATGTATTTCTGGTGTATCTGTGGGGAGGAAGGTATTCTCCACGTCTTACTCTTCCGCCATCTTGTCTCTAGTCAGCAAAGACTTTATTAAAAAAAGAAATAAATGGAAATTTTAGAACTAAAAAGTGCAATTTAAAAAATTTATATGATGGATTAAATAGCTACATGAAGATAACAGTAAAAATATTCAGTTAACTTGAAGATAGATCGATAAAAAATATTCAATCTGAAGAAGAGAGAGGAAAAAAGGTCGAAATAAAGTATAAAGAGCCTCAAGTACTTGTAGAACAGTATCAAGGGTAATTGGAGTTGTAGAAGAAAAAGAGAGAATGAGGAAGAAAAAAATTTAAAGAAGTAATGAGTGAAAACTTTCCAAATTTGCTGAAAGACAAAAATTTACTATCCAAACACCTCAGTGAATCTGAAACAAGATAAATATGAGTAAAATCAAGCCTAGAGATATCATAGTCAAACTGCTGAAGATCAAAGTCAAAACACCCCAAATAAGAGCACAAAGCTCTTAATGTTTCTTGATTTTAAAAATAACATTGAAAATATAATTCTGAAAACATTTTGTTGTCTTGAGTTTTTATTACATATTTATGAACAATTTTAGGTATTGATAGGAAACTTTATTGAAAAAAGTATGCCAATAGAATTGCTGTGAAAAACTGAGGAAAATTTTTAGTCACGGGTTTACTAAAAGTAATTTTTTTTTTTTTTATGGTACGCGGGCCTCTCACTGTTGTGGCCTCTCTCGTTGCAGAGCACAGGCTCCAGACGCGCAGGCTCAGCGGCCATGGCTCAGCGGCCATGGCCCAGCCACTTGGTGGCATGTGGGATCTTTCCGGACCAGGGCACGAACCCGTGTCCCCTGCATCGGCAGGCAGACTCTCAACCACTGCACCACCAGGGAAGCCCTAAAAGTAACATAATTTTTTAAAATATAAAATCAAGAGTAAAAGTAAATCCATAAAATTATTTTATTTTATTATTATTTTTTTGCAGTACGTGGGCCTCTCACTGTTGTGGCCTCTCCTGTTGTGGAGCACAGACTCTGGATGCGCAGGCTCAGCGACCATGACTCACGGGCCCAGGTGCTCCATGGCATGTGGGATCTTCCCGGACAGGGACATGAACCTGTGTCCCCTGCATCGGCAGGCGGACGCTCAACTGCTGCACCACCAGGGAAGCCCCATAAAATATTTTAGATAGCGTTTTGGAACATGGAAGTTATATTTCAGGCTTTTGAATATAGCCAAATTATTTATATTATTTATTGCATATTTTAATCAAATATATTTAAAAATAGACTCGAGCAGGTGAAGATTTGAGAATATTATAGATAGATGTATAAGCAATTTTTTAATTTCTTAACTCTAAACAGAAAAGAGTTTCAGACCAACAGCATGATCTAGTACAAAATTAAGTAGGATGATATTGGGAAGGTCTGGGTTCTAGTACTGGTTCTAGCCTTGAATATAACCTTGACTCAGGGCTTCCCTGGTGGCGCAGTGGTTGAGAGTCCGCCTGCTGATGCAGGGGACACGGGTTCGTGCCCCAGTCCGGGAAGATCCCACATGCCGTGGAGCGGCTGGGCCCGTGAGCCATGGCTGCTGAGCCTGAGCGTCCGGAGCCTGTGCTCCGCAACAGCAGAGGCCACAACAGTGAGAGGCCCGTGTACCGCAAAAAAAAAAAGAAACCTTGACTGAGTCACTTAACCTCATTTGAGTCTCAATTTTCTCATATATAAGATGTGGATGTCACATTTTCCATTGTAAATAATAGAGTAGTGGTTAAGAGAGTGAACGTTTGTGCCAGACTGGTTCGAATTCTGGCTCTCTCATGTGTAAGCTATGTGATCTTGAACTAGTTAACCACTTCATGTTTCCTTATGTTTATGTATTACCTTATCTAAAAAATGCGACAGTATCTTCTTCACTGAATTAAATGAAATAATACATGTAAAATGCATATGCCAGTGCCCAATTAGTGTTAGCAATTAGCTGTTTTAAAAAATGACCTTGCAATGTGAGGTACAAATGAAAGTACTAATTAAGTGAATAATAAATATAAATTCCCTTTGTGTATACCAGAACTTTGAGGCAGGAAAATACTAAAGGTATGCCTAAGAAAACAGAATAAGTCAGTAATGGAAGGAGAAATAATAATAAAAAAAAGATTTTGTTTCATGTATAGGTGACAATTCACAAAAATAAAATTTAAGACATTAAAAAATCAGTAAATATTTTATCTATTTACTTAATTTTGGTTTTAAAATACTTGGAAATAGTTAAATAACTAGTCGAGTGCTTCTACCTGAAATTTTTTTGTCTACAAACATCTTGTTATAAATAAAAGTAAGCTATACTGCCTCAGCGTTCCACCCCTCAAAAATGTATTTTTTTTCCTATGCCACTGATAACACAAAAAGTGCAATGGCAGAACTAATTAAAAGATGTTACTATTAACATAAATCTTTTGTGTTTTTAAGTGCATTACCACACATTGTGGAAAAATATCATTGCCAATTGAAATTTAAAGCAGAGGATTAACAGCTTGATGAATTATTTGAATAAGCTCATCAGTAAAGGATATATTCACAAGTGCTGAAACTGTCTAGAGAGCCTAGAACTATGGTTCTCTTTCTGAACAAACCATTGCCAACTACTAGAAATGACATTTCAACAGTTTTGGTAATAATTACTGCTTAGAGATGTGGAGTTTCTCTTCCCAGGAGTTTAAAGCACTAAGGGCCCCAGGGCTTAAATTTCCTTCTCTGTGTATTGGGATATAGAGACAATGATTTGCAAGTCTCATATCTTAAAGCTGTAAAATGCATATTAAAATGCATATTTTTCTCTGAATTTAATATACTTTACTCAAATACTTCACAAATTTACTAGGTCCCTTATTTCCTTTCCCTGAATGTATTTTAAATACTGCTTAATGAAAACAAAAACAACTATAATGCTAGGGAGTCAGGCAAGTAATTAGGTGGTATTTTTAAGAGTAAATTTTATTTTTAAATATTCTTAAATGTCTTGTCAAATGAAAACAGCCTATTTTAAACCTCATTTTAATTATTCCTCCCTTAGAATTTTTTATTCCTTGCATGTCTTTTGGGAGCTAAAATTACACTAAACCACAAAGAAATCTGAGGTAACTAAACAGTGTCAAGGAGTTTTGACCATCTGTTTCTCTCTGTCCTACAGAGAGTATTCCCAGACTTGGAGATGCAATAAATGGTCCAGGATATCTTTAGCACTTAAACAATGTTATCTGTATTTGCATTTAGAAGATACTACTAACTTTTTCATACCAAAGAAGGAAATGTTTTCTATTAAACATTTAAAATTTTCATCCTTTTAATATAACAGTCTAGTTGTATTGAAAAAAAGTAGAAGGCCTGTCCAACACCATAAACAAATCACAGCAAAAGAATGGATGAATATTAAAATAATAATAATGGTGACTGTGGAAAATATGAAGTAGAAAATAATTACTGTGGATGGAGCATGAGATCTGGAGTCAACCTGAACTGGTCTTAAAACTGAGTATAGCTCAGGAAGTAAAATTGAGTCCCTGTTGTCTCATCTCTGACCTGGGAATAACACCACCATGCAGTTGTGACAATTAAATGACATTAAACTTGCAAAGCACATAGCAAAAGTATCTGAAAAATAGTAATTACTCAAATGTTCCCCACTCCTGCCAGTGTACTAAGTCTGCCTTCTGTACCTAGTACATTAATATTTATGATTGATTCTAGTTCCACCTGGTGTGCTACATCTGGTAGGACTTAACATTGCAAGAGGGTTCAGGGAAGTAAAATAGATGCAAAAATATTAGAAAATGGAACTATGTATGGGTAAAACAAGTATGGAGTAAGACTTCTTACTAGAGAAAGGATTAGAGGTAAGGATTTCTTCAATCATCAGGTAGTTATAAAGAGCATCTTCTTTGAAAGCTTCGTATTAGCTGTTAGGAACCTCCAGGATCTCTGAGCATTCCCTTCCTCTAAATGCAGATTGATGACAGTAGTGAGAAAAAGAAATAATCCTTCACTCACTATCAATCAGTTTGGCCCAAATATAAGCTACGTTATCAAGTAAAGAGTTCTAGAGTTCTGCCACTCAGGCTCTCATTATGTGACAAAGAATCACAGTTCAGATAAGCTGTTAATAGACAAAAAAATTTCTCCTCAAAAAGGAAGTTTGGGTGGGTGCTATAAAGCAATAGACTCTGGGGCTGTATTCAAAAGAATGAACTGAGCACAATGTCTCTCATATTTGAAAATATATAACATCAAGAACAAAAAGAATAAAAACCATTAGATTTCATTACTGGTACTACCCAAGAGGAGAGGAAGAAAATAAGTATGTAGTTAGGATTTTGACTCATATTCCCATAGCTCATTTCTTAACTCTTCCTTTTTTTTTTGTTCTTAAGTGTTCCTTTCCACTGCCAGATTTTCATCAATATTTAGGAACTACTGCAACTATTTCAATACTCCTTAGACAATAATGCAAAAACCCAAAATTGGCCTGAGATGTTAAACAACATAAAAATTGACCTAGCAATTGCTGTTACTGAAAACAATGTTTCTCAACCCCACAGTAGCCTCTCTAATGTGTTTGATATGTATCCTTTAATGTTCTTTTAAACATGTATTATGTGTATATATTTTTAATGTTTCCATAAAGTATAATAGATATTTATCTACTCTCCCCACCTCCTAGAACCATTAATCCTTATTCATAAGGCTTCATTAATCCTTATTCATAAGACCGAATGGAATTCTGGTCTGTTGCTTCTAATTTTGGCATGGTATACTCTGTAGCAATGATTCTCAAAATGTGGTCTTCAGATCCCATGGAGTCCTCGAGATTTTTTCAGAGTGTATGTGAAGTCAAAACTGTTTTCATAATAGTAGTAAGACATTATTTCCTTTTTCACTGTGTTTGTATTTACACTAGGTGTTTGAAAGCAAAGGTGGATAAATCTACTAGCACTGTAGTAAATATCAAAAGAGGAGCCACAAAAGGTACTAGTACTCATTGTACTTGTCACTGCCATACACTTGCAGGTAAAGACAAAACAAAAGGCATTTCACTTAATGCCTGCAATGAAGCAAGAATTTTCAATTTTATCAAATTTCAACTCTTGAGTGTATGCCTTTTTAACATTCTGGGAGACCAAATGGGAAGTATATAAGAAGCCTTGTGGCCGCATACCCGTGTGTAATGTTGCCTCAATCAGTGGTACAAGCTGGATGAGTTTATTTTTTACAAGGAATACCATTTTCACTTGGATGAATGACAAAGAATGGTTATTCAGATTTAGGTATTTAGCAGACACTGTCTCAAAAAAGAAAAAGGTAGCCTGTTACTTCAAGGAAAACAATGGACATTATTTTTGTTGTCAATGATAAAATTCAAGCTTTCAAACAAAATTTAGAATTTTGGAAAACTTGTATCAGTCACCATGAGTTTGACAGCTTTTTGACACATGGAAGACGTTTCCTGAGATTAGTGGCAATAGTACAGAAAGGTGGTTGTATATGACATGTCAGCATTTTGATGATCAGCATACCTCAGTGAACCAGTGTTTTCCAAGTGACCATTGTGTGATGATATACTACACATGTATAAAAGACCTCTTTAAAGTACAATATAGACCAACTGATTTTAATATACCAGAGTATAGACAATTAATTGATTTGGCTTCAGATTCTACATCACAACTAATTTTATTTACTTATTTCCACTTTTTTATTGCAGTAAATTATACATAACTTAAAATCTGTCATCTTAACCATTTTAAGTGGTAAGTTCAGTGGTATAAAATGCATTCGTAACATTGTGCAGCCAGTTAAGGATATGCAGATTATGACCTGAATGAAGAAGACACAAGCCACCCACACAGCGTTGGCAGGTGGCTCACTCAGCAACCCAGCTCCCACTTTGGGGAAGTAAAAACCCCAGGGTCCTTTGACTGAAGGCTCAGTTTCAATACATTCACACAAAGGAAGTAAGCTCACAAGATTTATTACTTACAGATCCCAGAAAAAGGGCGGCAGGGTACAAAGAGCCAGGGTAAGGGAAGTCCTCTGACCCCGGTCACGAGTGAGCAGGAGATAAGAGAGCAGGGTAGCAAGCACCATTACTATAAGGTGGTGGGGGTGGAGGTTACTAACTTTTTGCTGCATCAACTCTAAGTGGTTATTTTAAAAGGTACCCAGGGGAAAGCAAACTGGGAACTTGTGGTAAGAATTCTAAGCTCAGGTCTTTATCTAAATATCCAGACTCTGGATGTGAGCAGAGTTGTCATACTGTTAAATGACCAGGCAACAACTCAAAATAGCTGTTTTCTCATCACAACTACCAGCCATCTCCAGGACTTTTATCATCTTGTAAAACTGCAGCTCTAAACCCATTAAACAATAACTACCCATTCCTTCCTACTCCCAGTCCTTGGCAACCACCATTCTACTTTGTCTCTACTGTTTTGTTAAAAATTGAAATATAGTTGACCGACCATATTATGTTAGTTTCAGCTATGTTACATAATGATTTGACATCTGTATACATTATGATCACAATAAGTCTAGTAACCAGATGTCCCCATACAAACTGACTACAATATTAGTGACCATATTCCTTATGCTGTGTATTACATCCCCGTGACTTATTTATTACATAACTGGAAGTTTGTACCTCCTAATCCCCTTCACCTATTTCACCCACCCCCTCACCCTTCTTTCTTCTGGCAAACACCTGTTTGTTTTCTGTATCTATGTGTCTGTTTTTGTTTGTTTTGGTTTTTATATTGGATGTGGAATCACACATGAGTGAAAAGTTCAATATATTTTTCTCTGTCTGACTTATTTTACTTAGCACAATATCCCACAGATCCATACATGTTGTCACAAATGGCAAGATTTCATTTTTTGTGGGCTAATATTCCATTGTGTGTGTGTGCATATATATATGTGTGTGTGTATACACATATATACACACAGTGGAATATTTATACATATATATGTATATATAAAATATTCTATATCTATAGAGATACCACATTGTCTTTAGCCGTTCATGTATTGATGGGCACTTAGGTTGCTCCCATATCTAGGCTACTGTAAAAAAATACTGCAGTGAACATTGGAGTGCCTATACCTTTTTTTTTTTTTTTTTTTTTGGTGGTACGCAGGCCTCTCACTGCTGTGGCCTCTCCCATTGCGGAGCACAGGCTCTGGACGCGCAGGCTTAGTGGCCATGGCTCACGGACCCAGCCACTCCACGGTATGTGGGATCTTCCCGGACCGGGGCATGAACCCGTGTCCCCTGCATCGGCAGGCGGACTCTCAACCACTGTGCCACCAGGGAAGCCCACCTATACCTTTTTGAATTAGTGTTTTCATTTTCTTCCAATAAACACCCAGGAGTGAAATTGCCAAATTGTGTGGTAGTTCTATTTTTAATTTTTGGGGGAATCTCCATACTGTTTTCCATAGTGGCTATACCAATTTACATTCCCACCCATAGTGCATGAGGATTCCCTTTTCTCCACATCCTTGCCAACATTTGTTATTTGTGGTCTTTTTGATGTCTGCCATTCTGACAGGTGTGAGGTGATATCTCATTGTGGTTTTGATTTGATTAATGATGTTTAGCATCTTTTCATGTGTCCCTTGGCCATCTATACATCTTCTTTGGAAAAATGTCTATTCAGGTCCTCCACCCATTTTAAAAATCAGGTCCTTTGTTTTTTAGATGTTGAATGCATGAGTTATATAGTTTGGATATTAATCCCTTACCAGATATATTGTTTACAAATATCTTCTCTACTTCAGTAGGCTGACTTTTCATTATGTTGATAGTTTCCTTCACTATGCAAAAGTGTTTTAGTTTGATGTAGTCCCATTTGTTTACTTTGGTTTTGTTTCGTTTGCAGAGACATATCAAAAAAAAAATATTGCTAAGACTAATGTCAAGTGGTGTACTGCCTATGTTTTCTTTTAGGAGTTCTATTATTTCAGGCCTTACATTTAAGTCTTTAATCCATTTTGAGTTTATTTTTGTGCATGGTGTGAGGAAGTAGCCCAGTTTGATTCTTTTGCATGTAGCTGTCCAGTTTTCCCAATACCATTTATTAAAGACATTGTCTTTTCCTCATTGTCTATTCTTACCTCCTTTGTTGTAGATTGACCATATAAGTGTGGGTTTATTTTGGGGTTCTCTATTCTGTTCCAATGATCTTTGTGTCTGTCTCTGTGTCAGTATCATACTGTTTTGATTACTGTTAGCTTCATAGTATAGTTTGCAATCAGGGCTGTCTCTATGATTTTAACTAATCTATTTCATATAAACGGAATCATACAGTATTTGTCTTTTTGTGACTTGTTTCACTTAGCATAATGATCTTCAGGATCATTCATGTTGAAGCATATGTCAGAATTTCCTTCCTTTTTAAGGCTGGATAATACTCCATTGTATGTATATAGCACATTTTGCTTCTCCATTCACCCAATGATGGACACCTGGGTTACTTCCATGTTTTAGCTATTGTGAATAATACTGCTATGAACATGAGTGTACAAATACAACTAATTTTATTTTTAATAAACAGCTTTGAAGTATAATTGGCATAAATTGCACATACTTAAATTGTATAATTTAATCAGTTTTGAAGTATAATACATATACAGTCATGACAAGGTCACCAAAATCAAATAGTAAACATATTCATCATCCCCCAAAATTCTCTTTGTAATCCCTTCCATCCATTCTTCTCTGATCTTCTCATCCCCAAGCAATTACTATCTGCTTTCTGCCACAATACGGTAGTTTTCTTTTACTAGAGTTTCATATAAATCATAAAACTGTTTTCTAAATGGTTTTGATCAGTTTACATTGCCAACAGCAGCATATGAGAGTTCCAGTCTCTCCAGATGTTACCAGTACTTGACATAGTCAAGTGTTTTTAATTTTAATCATTCTGATATGTGTATGGTGGTTTCCCTAATGACTGTTGATGATGAAGATCTTTTCATGTGCTTATATGCCATCTGCATATCTTGATGAATTAGCTGTTCAAATCTTTTCTCTCCCCTCCCATTTTTATTAAGTAGTTTTTTTTAAGGTTGAGTTTTTAGAGTAATTTATATATTCTGGATACACGTCCTTAATCGGTATGTGATTTGCAAAGATCTTTCTCCTAGTCTGTGGGTTGTCCTTTTTTTTCTTTTTCTTTTTTGATGGTATTTTTTGAAGCACAAAATTTCTAAATTTTGATGTAAATTATCCATTTTTTCATTGTCATGTGATTTTTGTGCCATATCTAAGAAACTATTACCTCAAGATTTACTCCTATGTTTTCTTCTAAAAGTTTTATAGTTTTAGTTCTTACATTTAGGTCGGTGATCCATTCTGAGTAATTTTTTTATATGGTGTGAGGTAGTAGTCTAATTTAATTCTTTTGTATGTCAATATTCAGTTGTCCTAGCATCATTTGATTATTCTTTCCCCATTAAATAGTATTGGCCCCCTTGATGAAAATATTAACAGTGTCTTTTGAAGAGCAGAAGTATCTTAATTTTGATAAATTCCTATTTATCAATTTGTTCTTTTATGGATTGTTTTTGGTGTCATATCTAAAACAACTTCAGGTAATCCAAGGTCAATTTCTTCTGTTTTCTTAAAGGTGTTTTATAGTTCTAAGTTTTATATTTAGGTTTATGATACATTTTAAACTAATTTTTGTATAGCACGAGGTATGAATTGAAAGTGGGGTTTTTTTTTGGCCTATGTTCAATTGTTACAGCATAATTTATCGAAGATTATTCTTTCTCTACTGATTGCTTTTGTATCTTTATCAAAATTCAATTTTCTGGGCTTCCCTGGTGGCGCAGTGGTTGAGAGTCTGCCTGCCGATGCAGGGGACACAGGTTTGTGCCCCGGTCCGGGAGGATCCCACATGCTGTGGAGCAGCTGGGCCCATGAGCCATGGCCGCTGGGCCTGCGCGTCCAGAGCCTGTGCTCCACAACGGGAGAGGCCACAACAGTGAGAGGTCCGCATACCGCAAAAAATAAAAGTTCAATTTTCCACATAAGTGTGAGTCTACTTACAAATTATTCTATTTTATTGGTCTATTTGTCTATCTTTAGGCCACTACCAACTACCACACTGTCTTGATTTCTGTAGCTTTACTTACAAATCTTGAAATCAGGTAATGTGAGTGTTCCAATTTTATTCTTTTACAAGGTCGCTTTTGGCAATTCTAGGTCCTCTGCATTTCCACATGAATTTTAAAGTCAGTTTCTACAAAAAAATTGGCTGTTGATATTATGATTGGGATTGTGTTATTATAATATTACGATTGGGATTAATCCATAGCTTACTTTGGGGAGAACTGTCTTCTGAATCATGAACATGGTATATCTCTTCATTTATTTAGGTCCTTAATTTCTTTTAGCCATTTTTGTAGTTTTCAGTGTACAGGTCTTTCATATCTTTTGTTAGATTTATCCCTAAGTACTTCACATTTTTAAAAGCATTTGTGAATAATACTTTTAACTTTCAATTTCATTTGTTGCTAGTATATAGAAATGTAACTTACTTTTGCATATTGATGTTATATCCTGTAACTTTGGTAAACATTATTTCTAGCAGCATTCTTTTTCTGTAGATTACATTGACTTTCTGAATAGATGATCATATTTTCTGAAAATAAAAACTTATATATCTTCTTTTTAATCTTGGTGATTTTCATTTCTTTCTCTTGCCTTAATAAGAACCTCCAGTACAACACTGAATAGACATGGTAAAAGGAGACATTTCTTATTCCCAATCTTAGCAGAAAAACATTGATTTTCACCATTATCATGTTACTTGTACTTTTTTGTAGATGCCCTTAATCAGGTTGAGTAAATTTCCTTCCAATCTATTCATCATATTATTTTTCTTTTACCGTTGTTAATATAGTGAATTTCATTGTTTGCTTTCAAATGCTGAACCAACCCTGCATTCTTGGGGTAAATGCCATTTGGTCATGATGCATCATTCCTTTTACATAAGGTTGGATTTGCTTTGCTAAAATTTTGTTTAGAATTTTTGTAATTATGTTCATTAAATATATTGGTCTTTAGTTTTCTATTACTGTCTTCTTCAAGTTTAAATATTTGGATAATGCTCACCTCATAGAATGAGTTGGGAAACAGTCCATCCTCTTCAGTTCTCTGGAAGAGTTTATGTAGAATTGGTATTACTTTTGTCCTGAATGTTTGGTAAAATATAGTAGTGAAGCCAACTGGCCTGGAGTTTTCTTAAAGAAAGAAACCTTTCTCTAAGGTTTTAAACTGCAATATCAACTTAATAAATATAGAGATATTGGGTTATCTATTTCTTCTTAAATGAGCTTTGGTAATTTGTGACTTCTAAGGAATTTGTCCATTTCATCTATGCTGTCAAATTTATTGGCAGAATCTGTAGTTACATCACGTCTCATTCCTGATATTGGTAATTTGTGTCCTCTCTTTTCTCTGATCAGTTTTACTAAAAATATATCAATTTTATTGATCTTCTCAAAGAACTGATTTTTTTATTTCATTTTTTCTAGTTTTTCTTTTAATGTATTTTATTGAATCTGCTTTGGTCACTTTATTTCCTTTATTCTGCTTATTTTGGTTTTAATTTGCTTTTCTTTTTCTAGTCTCTTAGGCAGGAGGCTGAGGTCATTGATTTGAAACCTTTCTTGTTTTTTAACATGTTTAGCATCCCTAAGTACTTCTTTAGCAACATATTATACTGTTGTGTTATTGGGTGATTTAGAGACATGTTGTTTCCAAACATTTGAGGATCTTCTCGGGATCCTTTTGTAATTGACTTCTAATTTAATTCTATTAATATCAGACATACTAATACTTTGACTAGAATACTTTTAAACTGAGACTTATATGGTCCAGAATATGTCATATCCTGATATGTTGTGCATGTGTGCATGAGAATGTGTATTCCACTGTTATTGGGTGTGGAGTGCTCCATAAACATTAATCAGGTCAACTTGGCTGATACGTTTTGCTTAAGTCTATTCTATTCTTGCCCATTTTTCTACTGATTCTATCAATTAATGAGGGGGTATTCAAATCTCAGACAGTAATTCTGGATTTATCCATTTCTCCTTGAAGTTCTATCAGTTTCTATTCCATGAGTTTTAAAGCTGTTACTAGGTCCATAAACATTTGGGATAGGTATGTCCTCTTCATTGATCACTTTATTATTATGACATGACCTTCATCACTGGTAATGTTCTTTGCTATAAAATTTACTTTGATATTAATATAGCTAGCCAAGATTTCTTTTGACTAGTGTTAGCATAATAAAAATGTGCTATCTTTTTTACATTTAAACTATTTGTGTCTCTATATTTGTTTAAATGTATTTCTTGTAGGGAGCAGAGTTGTGTCTTTTTTAAAAAATCCAATCTGACCATCTCTGACTTTTAATTAGAGTGTTAAGGCAATTTACATTTTATGTGATTATTAATATGGTTAGATCTCAGTTTGTCATAATGCTATTACATTATGCATTGTTCCATGTCTTTTCTACTTTTTCTGCCTTTAGTTTTTTTTTTTTTTAACTATTCCATTTTATCTTCTGTGTTGACTTCACTTTGTTATTTTAATAATTGCTTTAAGGTTTATAGTATACATCTTTAATTTATCACAGTTTACCTTCATGTGATATTATACCACTTCACGTATGGTATAAGAACTATACCACAGTATATAGGCAGTTGATGCTTTGCACATAATGCAGGACCATAACAATGACTGTGAATGTTGAAACCCATGAAAAGCAATCTTAATAATCAATGGGAAAATTTACAATTGTCTCATGAACTTCAAAAATGTTTATTAAAAAACGAAAAGCTCTCAGTGTTAGTTGTAAATGTCTACGAAAATTTTAAGAAAAGAAAAAAAAATTTTAGTACACTATAATGAAAAGCATAGAAAATGTGTTTGTTTTCTTCCTCTCACATAGGTTATGAGGATTTTTTCTATGCCTTGGTGAATTATCTTACCGCTTCTAAATTTGAATGATTAACTTCTGACGTTTTAAACTTTGTACTTTTTATATTATAAAATGGCCCTGAGAGTTCCCATAATACAAAGTTGGTTTTCTGTTTGCTTTTTTGCCAGCATCACTTCCTCAGGGACATCTTCATTCTTTTAATCATGTTAATTTCTTTTATGTTAAGATTGCCTTCATTCTGTGTTTCTGGCTGCATATCTGGGAACTCCAGAAAGGTGGTAGTGCCAACATTCCCATGAACAGATATTTATTCTATAACTTAATTTACACTTGATTTGAATTTCACTTCCAATATTATTTTTTATTTGCTGCATTTTCATCTTTGTTGGTTAATTTCTTTCAATTATCCATTTTTGTAAAACGTCACATGGGCTATCACTAGGACACAAGGAGGCAAAACAACTACAAGCATTGCTGATTGCATATGAACCGAATCCTCTGTGTGGTGACAAATCACTAACAGACTTTGAAAGATAGGTCAAGATCATGATCCACATCTGTTATTTAAGTAGTGATATGTGGACTAAGCTAACTGTAGTTTGGACTTTTATGAAAGTATTCACAGCAAATATACTGCTTTCACAAAACTTTGAACTGTGTTGTTAGGGAATTGGTGTCATCTAACTGAACCCCATATATGTCAAAAATGTGCAAAACTAGGGCTGCCTAATTTTTCTTTTTTTTTCTCCTGGCCTTTATACTATTGTCATATTTTAATTTTTACACATTAAAAAATCCTCAACACTGTTATTTTTAAGTGATTATCTTTTAAAGAAATTTAAAGAAATTTAAAAAATTCTTATATATTAACCCACGTGTTTATCACTTCCAGTGTTCATCATTCCTTCACGTAAATCCACATTTTCATCTAATATCATTTTGTCTGCCTGAAAGACTTCAGTATTTCTTGTAGTGAATGCAGTGATGCATTCTTTCAGGCTTTTTATGTCTGAAAACTTAGTCTCATCTTTGCTTTTGAAAGACATTTTGCTAGTTATATAATTCTACATACACTTAAAAAAAAGTTAGTACTAATTTAAAGGTGTTTCTCCATTGTTCTCAGATTGTTTCTGATGAGAATTCTGATGGTACACTCATCTTTGGTCCTCTGCTCTTTTTCTTCCTTTAGCTGCTTTTATGATTTTACACTGGTTACATAGTTTGGTGTAGTTTTCTTCACATTTCTTGTGCTTGAGGTTCACTGAATTCTTAGATTTGTGGGTTAATAGTTTTCAAAAGGTTTGAAATTTTTTAGGGCATGATTTACTCAAATATTTTTTATACTCTCCACCCCTCCCTACTGCAGGGACTTTAATCAACCATATACCAGGCTACTTGAAGTTGTTCCACAATTCACTTTTTTTTTTTTTTTCTTCCATTTCATTTTGGATAGTTCCTATTGATATGTCAAGTTCACTAATCTTTTCTTCTGCAATGTCTAATTTGCCATTCATCCCATCTAGTGTATTTTTCACCTTGGAAATTATAGTTTTCATCTCTAGAAGTTTGATTTCAGACTTTTTAATACACTCCAAAGTTTCTAAACTTTTTGTACATAACAATTTTAACTTTTTAATACCCTTACCTGCTAATTCTAACATATGTATAAGACCTAGGCTAGTTTCAACTGATTATTCTCCTTCTTATGGGTTGTGTTTTCTTGCTTCTTTGCATGCCTACTGATCTACGTCAGTGTCCTGAAGTCCACTTTTCCATGTAGTCTGTCTGTTTTTTATTTGGTTGTTTCAGCAGGAAGGAACATGCAGTCCTTGTTTTCCATCATGGCTAGAAACAGAAATTACAGCTAACTTTTAAGAAACTACCACTTCTCAAGTTTTTGTGTAATATCAAAAGAGAATATCTACAATGACATGAAAAGTTTATTTCAGTGCTTCTTTGCCCAACTACATATCTGTGTGATATGGGATTTTGTTCTTATACTTCAACCATAACAACATATTATAACAAATTAAATGCAGAATATCACTATTTTATATAGTATCTAACCAGAAACCTTAATTTTATTACCTGGATCAGAGTTTTACTAGAAGCTTGGAGTATGCCATTACATCTTGGCAATTAAGTTTTCCCCAGTAGATTTAAAACTAGAACACCCAGAAGTTACTAAAATAGTGAAGTAAAATGAAGACATTTAAAATAGCTATACATTTTGTGAATTTCTCTATTCTTTTGTTTAATAGTTGTGTGAAAAAAAAAAAAAGTGACCTCTGTGCATTCATATAATCAATACCCACCCACTCACTCTCATACACATAAAGTACCAGAGTCATCTGTAATAGCAATCGAGACTGGAAAAAAATTCTCCTGTGCTATAAAATTAAGCTATAGAATTCTAGTGAGTTTTTTGGCACACATGCTTGAAATGCTACAATTCTTTCTGTGCATACAGATAATTTCCACAAACCACTGGTTTTTATGAATAGTTTCCATGAATGACAGTGGTTAAGATCATAATATTTGGAATAACACTGCTTGAGTGCAAATTCCAGCTCCAACATCTTTCTAATTGTATGACCTTGAGAAAGTCGCTTAATGTGCTTACTTCAGTTTCCCTATTTGTCAAATGGTGGTAAAAGGGTTATTTACATGGTCTTTAGTTAAATGTGAATTTCTTAAAACTATGCATGGTAAATAAAACATTTAGCAACTGTTATGTAAGTTTAGTAATTATAATTTCTTCTCAACCCTGTTGGCTTTAACCAATGGACTTTAAAAGTACACACACAGAAATATACCTGTAATGTACTCATTTATGAAGTCTAAGGGAAAGCATAAAGACATAAGTTTGTTTTGTTCTTGAGTCTCACAACTGATTCTGATCACTACACCCCAGCAAGAAATGAAAACCATGCTCATACTCTACATAAATTATGACTTATAAGAATCATTGTTAAATTGTTTCTAGAAACATTTTCCAACCCTAAAGTTCAGAGAATCAGAGTCAAAATGCTTCAAGTCAGGCACCAGATTCTGCCACCAAAATCTATTTAAATTCATCTGACATTTAACTAGTAACCACTGAATATCAGCATTGGATAGACAGAGATGAGTAAGGTGCCTCTGTTCTCAGGAAGTTAAAAATTAGTGATGAGTATAATGATATAAGCAGTGTTTCCCAAGACGTGGTACATGCATGCATACCACTGTCTGTAATAAGCAATCCAAGTTTTCCTGGGATCAGAATTGACCGTTTGCAGCATGAAAGAGTAATGATAGGCTCTACTCTGCAGACCTTCCTGCAATAAAGGCATTACTATCATCAGTTTATCTGCAGCCAACCTTTAGATGCATGAACAGCAGAGCTTGAGATGGAATAGAACTGCCAGACCTACCAGCTGCTGTCCCTTCCCTGTGTGAAAACGGATTCCCTAAAGATTGGAAAAAGCCAAGCTAGACACACCGTCTAAGTAGTCCTCTGTGTTCATTAATGGGCTACTCAACCCCTACTGTTTCCAGCAACAGCTAAATAAGAGGAATCCGACGGGCAACCCGAGGAACCAAGACGGAGGAGTAGAAGAACATGCTGTCACTCCCTGTTGTGAAAACACCAGAATCACAACTAGCTGCTGCACAATCACCAACAGGAAGACACTGGAACTCGCCAAAAAAGATACCCCACATCCAAAGACAAAGGAGAAGCCACAATGAGACGGTAGGAGGGGCTCAATCATAGTAAAATCAAATCCCATAACCACTGGGTGGGTGACTCACAGACTGGAGAACACTTATACCACAGAAGTCCACCCACTGGAGTGAAGGTTCTGAGACCCATGTCAGGCTTCCAAACATGGGGGTCCGGCAACAGGAGGAGGAATTCCTACAGAATCAGACTTTGAAGCCTAGTGGGAATTGAGTGCAGGACTTTGACAGGACTTGGAGAAAAAGAGACTCCATTCTTGGAGGGCACACACAAAGTAGTGTGTGCATCGGGACCTAGGGGAAGGAGCAGTGACCCAGGGGAGAGTGAAGCAGACCTACCTGCTAGTGTTGGAGGGTCTTCTGCAGAGGCGGGGGGTGGCTGTGGCTGACCCTGGGGACAAGGACACTGACAGCAGAAGTTCTGGGAAGTACTCCTTGGCACAAGCCCTCCCAGAGTCTGTCATTAGCCACAACAAAGAGCTCAGGTAGGCTCCAGTATTGGGTTGCCTAAGGCAAAACAACCAACAGGGAGGGAACCCAGACCCACCCATCAACAGTCAAGCTGATTAAAGTTTTACTGAGCTGCGCCCATGAGACCAACAGTCAGCTCTACCCACCACCAGTCCCTCACATCAGGAAACTTACACAAGCCTCTTAAATAGCCTAATCCACCAGAGGGCAGACAGCAGAAGCAAGAAGAACTGCAATCCTGCAGCCTGTGGAACAAAAAGCACATTCACAGAAAGATAGACAAGATGAAAAGGCAGAAGGCTATGTACCAGATGAAGGAACAAGATAAAACCCCAGAAAAACAACTAAATGAAGTGGAGATAGGCAACCTTCCAGAAAAAGAATTCAGAATAAAGATAGTGAAGATGATCAAGGACCTCGGAAAAAGAATGGAGGCAAAGACTGAGAAGATGCAAGAAATGTTTAACAAAGACCTAGAAGAATTAAAGAACAAACAGAGATGAACAATACAATAACTGAAATGAAAACAACACTAGAAGGAATCAATAGCAGAATAACTGAGGCAGAAGAACCGATAAGTGACCTGGAAGACAGAACAGTGGAATTCACTGCTGCGGAACAGAATAAAAAAAAAAAGAATGAAAAGAAATGAAGACAGTCTAAGAGACCTCTGGGACAACATTAAACGCAACATTCGCATTATAGGGGTTCGAGAAGGAGAAGAGAGAGAGAAAGGACCAGAAAAAATATTTGAAGACATCACAGTTGAAAACTTCCCTAACATAGGAAAGGAAATAGCCACCCAAGTCCAGGAAGCGCAGCGAGTCCCATACAGGATACACCCAAGGAGAAACATGCCAAGACACACAGTAATCAAATTAGCAAAAATTAAAGAGAAAGAAAAATTACTGAAAGCAGCAAGGGAAAAATGAAAAATAACATACAAGGGAACTCCCATAAGGTTAACAGCTGATTTCTCAGAAGAAACTCTACAAGCCAGAAAGGAGTGGCATGATATACTTAAAGTGATGAAAGGGAAGAACCTACAACCAAGATTACTCTACCCGGCAAGGATCTCATTCAGATTCCATGGAGCAATCAAAAGCTTTACAGACAAGCAAAAGCTAAGAGAATTCAGCACCACCAAACCAGCTCCACAACAAATGCTAAAGGAACTTCTCTAAGTGGGAAACACAAGAGAAGAAAAGGATCTACAAAAACAAATCCAAAACAATTAAGAAAATGGTCATAAGAACATATATATCTATAATTACCTTAAACGTGAATGGATTAAATGCTCCAACCAAAAGACACAGGCTTGCTCAATGGATACAAAAACAAGACCCATATATATGCTGTCTACAAGAGACCCACTTCAGACCTAGGGACACACACAGACTGAAAGTGAGGGGATGGAAAAAGATATTCCATGCAAATGGAAATCAGAAGAAAGCTGCAGTAGCTATACTTATATCAGATAAAATAGACTTTAAAATAAAGAATGTTACAAGAGACAAGGAAGGACACTACATAATGATCAGGGGATCAATCGAAAAAGAAGATATAACAATTCTAAATATGTATGCACCCAACATAGGAGCACCTCAATACATAAGGTAACTGCTAACAGATATAAAAGAGGAAATCAACAGTAACACAATAATAGTGGGGGACTTTAATACCTCACTTACACCAATGGACAGATCATCCAAAATGAAAATAAATAAGGAAACAGAAACTCTAAATGACACAACAGACCAGATACATTTAATTGATATCTATAGGACATTCCATCCAAAAACAGTAGATTACACTTTCTTCTCAACTGCGCATGGAACATTCTCCAGGATAGATAACATCCTGGGTCACAAATGAAGCGTCAGTAAATGTAAGAAAATTGAAATCATATCAAGCATCTTTTCTGACCACAACACTATGAGATTCGAAATGAATTACAGGGAAAAAACCGTAAAAAATACAAACACATGGTGGCTAAACAATACATTACTAAACAACCAAGAGATCACTGAAGAAATCAAAGAGGAAATCAGAAAGTACCTAGACAAATGACAATGAAAACACAACGATCCAAAACCTATGGGATGCAGCAAAAGCAGTTCTAAGAGGGAAGTTTATAGCTATACAAGCCTACCTCAAGAAACAAGAAAAATTTCAAGTAAACAATCTAACTTTACACCTAGGGAACTAGAGAAAGAAGAACAAACAAAACCGAAAGTTAGCAGAAGGAAAGAAATCATAAATATCAGAGCAGAAATAAATGAAATAGAAACAAAGAAAACAATAGCAAAGATCAATAAAACTAAAAGCTAGTTCTTCGAGAAGATAAGCAAAATTGATAAACCATTAGCAGGACTCATCATAAAAAAGAGGTCATGGACTCAAATGAATAAAATTAGAAATGAAAAAGGGGAAGTTACAACAGACACCACAGAAATACAAAGCGTCCTAAGAGACTACTACAAGCAACTCTATGCCAATAAAATGGACAACCAGGAAGAAATGGACAAATTCTTAGAAAGGTATAACCTTCCTAGACTGAACCAGGAAAAAACAGAAAATATGAACAGACCAATAACAAGTAATGAAACTGAAACTGTGATTAAAAATCTTCCAACAAACAAAAGCCCAGGACCAGATGGCTTCACAGGCGAATTCTATCAAACATTTAGAGAACAGCTAACACCTACCCTTCTCAAACTCTTCCAAAATATAGCACAGGGAGGAACACTTCCAAATTCATTCTACGAGGCCATCACCCTGATACCAAAACCATACAAAGATACTACAAAAAAAGAAAATTACACACCAATATCACTGATGAATATAGATGCAAAAGTCCTCAATAAAATACTAGCACACAGAATCTAACAGCACATTAAAAGGATCATACACCATGATCAAGTGGGATTTATCCCAGGGATGCAAGGATTCTTCACTATATGCAAATCAATGTGATACACCATATTATCAAATTGAAGAAGAGAAACCGTATGATGATCTCAATAGATGAAGAAAACACTTTTGACAAAATTCATCACCTATTTGTGATAAAAACTCTCCAGAAAGTGGGCATAGAGGAAACCTACCTCAGTATAATAAAGGTCATATATGAGAAACCCACAGCAAACATCATTGTCAATGGTGAAAAACTGAAAGCATTTCCTCTAAGATCAGGAACTAGACAAGGATACCCACTCTCACCACTATTGTTCAACATAGTTTTGGAAGTCCGAGCCACAGCAATCAGAGAAGAAAAAGAAATAAAAGGAATACAAATTGGAAAAGAAGAAGCAAAACTGTCACTGTTTGCAGATTACACGATACTATACATACAGAATCCTAAAAATGCCACCAGAAAACTACTAGAGCTAATCAATATATTTGGTAAAGTTGCAGGATACAAAATTAATGCACAGAAATTTCTTGCATTCCTATACACTAATGATGAAAAATCTGAAAGAGAAATTAAGGAAACACTCCCATTTACCATTGCAACAAAAAGAATAAAATACCTAGGATAAACCTACCTAGGGAGACAAAAGACCTGTATGCAGAAAACTATAAGACACTGATGAAGGAAATTAAAGATGATACCAACAGATGGAGAGATATACCATGTTCTTGGATTGGAAGAATATTGTGAAAATGACTATACTACCCAAAGCAATCTACAGATTCAATGCAATCCCTATCAAATTACCAATGGCATTTTCTACGGAACTAGAACAAATCATCTTAAAATTTGTATGGAGACACAAAAGACCCCGAATAGCCAAAGCACTCTTGAGGGAAAAAACGGAGCTGGAGGAATCAGACTCCCTGACTTCACACTATACTACAAAGCTACAGTAATCAAGACAATATGGTACTGGCACAAAAAGAGAAACATAGATCAATGGAACAAGATAGAAAGCCCACAGATAAACCCACGCACCTATGGTCAACTAATCTATAACAAAGGAAGCAAAGATATACAATGGAGAAAAGACCATCTCTTCAATAAGTGGTGCTGGGAAAACTGGACAGCTACATGTAAAAGAATGAAATTAGAACACTCCTTAACACCATACACAAAAATAAACTCAAAATGGATTCGAGACCTAAATGTAAGACTGGACACTATAAAACTCTTAGAGGAAAACATAGGAAGAACACTCTTTGACATATATCACAGCAATATCTTTTTTGATCGACCTCATAGAGTAATGGAAATAAAAACAAAAATAAACAAATGGGACCTAATGAAACTTCAAAGAAAACCATAAACAAGACGAAAAGACAACCCTCAGAATGGGAGAAAATATTTGCAAACGAATCAACGGACAAAGGATTAATCTCCAAAATATATAAACAGCTCATGCAGCTCCATATTAAAGAAACAAATAACCCAGTCCAAAAATGGGCAGAAGACCTAAACAGACATTTCTCCAAAGACATACAGATGGTCAAGAAGCACATGAAAAGTTGCTCAACATCACTAATAGAGAAATGCAAATCACAACTACAATGAGATATCACCTCACACCAGTTAGAATGGGCATCATCAGAAAATCTACAAACAACAAATTGCTGCAGAGGGTGTGTAGAAAAGGGAACCTTCTTGCACTGCTGGTGGGAATGTAAACTGATACAGCCACTTAAGGAGGTTCCTTAAAAAAGTAAAAGCAGAATTACCATATGATCCAACAATCCCACTACTGGGCATATACCCAGAGAAAACCATAATTCAAAAAGACACATGCACCCCAGTGTTCATTGCAGCACTGCTTACAATAGCCAGGTCATGGAAGCAACCTAAATGCCCATCAACAGACAAATGGATAAAGAATTTGTGGTACATATATACAATGGAATATTACTCAGCCAAAAAAGGAACGAAATTGAGTCATTTGTTGACACGTGGATGGATCTAGAAACTGTCATACAGAGTGAAGTCAGAAAGAGAAAAACAAATATCGTATATTAACGCATGTATGTGGAACCTAGAAAAATGGTACAGATGAACCGGTTTGCAGGGCAGAAGTTGAGACACAGATGTAGAGAACGTATGGACACCAAGGAGGGAAAACCACGGTGGGGTGGGGATGATGGTATGCTGAATTGGGCGACTAGGACTGACATGAATACACTGATGTGTATGAAACTGATGACGAGTAAGAACCTGTAGTATAAAAAAACAAAAAAACCAACTAATACTAAACTTTCTTTCGGTTATTTGTATGGAAACATGTTAATATAAATGTTTCAGACATTACATGAAATTTCTAAAAATCTTATATGTTCTGGTATAATATTATAAATCAAAATTCCAGTTATTATTTTAAAATGTATATCAGAAATAACTAAATTTCCTTGTCAATTGCATTATTATGCATTGTCATCAAATCTTTAACCGTGGTGATTTTTAAGTCTTTTGTCATTTTCAGACAGTTCTGGGTGTACTCTGATGCTTTTGTAAAAATGTTCCTATAAAAGGGTTTCATCTTCAAGGAATTCATGGAAAAGACTGACAAGTACAGGTTTCTGGTAACTGACTATACTGCTGAACTGAAAGAATAAGCATTTTCAGAACTCTAATGGAAAACTGATGAATTCATAAAAGTGCTAACAAAAGATCAAGATGAAAAAAAATTAATTACATGGGACTGAGTGACCTGATGAGGATGATTATAATTTTTGTGACTTTCTGTTTGAATTAAAAAAAAAAAAATTCCACAAGGACTCAGAGGCAAAAAATATACAAATCAATTTTCACTGCAAAGTAAAGGAGCTGTTACAGTGGAGGATTACTGGACTGAATGTCAATATTATGACATAGCATGAGTGTGTTTAGTGTTTGGTAATTGTAATAATTGTTGCTTTTGTTGTGGTCATCCACTTACAATGTTTGGTGTCAGTTTATTTATCTCTTGTAAAAATAAAATACAGTGTGTGTGTGCGAAAAAAAGAAAAAGACAAAAAAACGGGCAACCCAACAGAAAAGGGTCTATACAAGCAACTCATAATTGAGGAAATTCAGATGGTATATAAACATATGAAAAAGGGCTCTACTAGTAGTAGGGAAATTACCAATTAAAACCACAATAAGATGTTAATACACACCCAACAGATTGTCAAGCATTTAAAAGTGTGATGGGACTGTAAAAAGTGCACATTTATAGGAAACAGCTTGGCATTATCTAATGACATTAAGGATATGTACTCTCTATGACACAGAGGTGCAAATACATGTCTGTCTGAGCCATCCCTCAGGATAGGCTGGCTGCGGTTTAATCCATGCCAGTGCAGGGATTTCCCTAAATAGTTCAGTTGGTGTATATATCCTGAACCTCAGTAATCTGACCATTGAAAGCCCATTTTTTACATTCACAAGCTAATAACAAGCACTAATTTTGCAACTGAAAAGACATTTTAAATGTTCATTATACAAATTAGCAAAGCCTCAAGTGTTGATCAGAGATAACATAGATGAACAACTAGAATGAGGCCTTTCCGAACAAATGCTAGCTCACTGTCCTTGCTGTGGGAATTCTCAGTTAGAACAACTTGTTGTCCTAGGTGTCAATTAAAATCAACCCACTGATGTTGGTCAAAAGGTACATACTTTCAGTTATGAATAAATTCTGAAAATCTAAAAAAAAAAAAGAAGAGGAATCAGGATAGAAAAGGAAACTGTGAAGAGCATGTTCAGGCTCAGATTTGCTGGGCCACTCTTCCACCCCCATACTTAAGTACTATAAGTCAGCCTTTAAAGAGAAAAGGGGTCACTTTAAAGAAAACTGTTAAGTAAACAGTAGCATAGGCTGTATTGAGAATATGACAAAATTATGGAAGAGATTCAAACAAAGAACTTTTAGAAATATTACTAGAATACATATACAACTGAATAACATATAAGGCATTATAGAACTGTCCAACAAAAGATATAAGAAATAAGTACCACAATGATAAAAGAAATCAATTCCAGTAAGGATGGTCGGGTACAATTGTCAAAGCAACTGAAACTTATTGGGCCGAGTCTTAATGATTAGACAGAATAGGCTAAAGGCATTCTAGAGAAATCAAGTGGTAGGCAGGTGGGAGCTTAAGCAAAAGTAGAGATATCCAAAGAGTAGTAAGAACACAGTGAAGCCATTTTAGTAAAAGATAAAGATTCTCAGCTCTTCATTTTCTTACATAGAAAAACTACCTATATTTATTTAGATGCTTTTTTTATATATTCTTAGGCAAATAATAAACATTACCTAAAATGTTATTCCACTGTATATATGAAAATACAATTTTCAAAATTATGTATCTCTATAGAGCAATACCTTAAAATGAATTTACTTACTTTGATATTATCATAGCTCTAAGATACCTGAATAGTGGTGAACACCCTTATAGGTGTTTCACATTTATAGCTTTCGTCAGGTCTCCTAAAGCCATTTGGGAATAATAAAGCATTCTTACCATCCTTATGCCCTCAGCTTAGATTTTTACTTCTGGCTTCACAAATTCCAAACAAGCAAAAATTAAAAAGAGAGTAACAAAGAAGAACAAATTAGCAAAGTCAGTAAATTAATCAAGGGAAAATTACAGTTATAGGAAAATTGAAAAAAGATTCTCTTTTTTTATATCCTGGAATGGTTAATTCTTTAATACAAGAAACAATAAGCATTATTATCAGTCACTTAATGTATTTTAGTTACTTTTTTCACGTTTCATACTATAAAATAATTAATACACCCACAAACAAGTTATTTTATGTACTAATTAATACTCTGAAGCAAATAGTACCATTTGCCTATGTGTCCACTAGAATGAAAGAAATCATTCTAATCCTAGCACAGCTCCAAATTGCCTTCTGACTTTTGGAATAATAGTATTCATTTCTCACCTATACAGTGAAGAAGCTGGACCAGATGATATCTAAAGTTTCTGACAGTTCTAAATGTTGCTGATGGTACACTACTTATATAGCTAATCCACATTCTTCTTTCAAAACTAAACTTCTTAAATCAGCATTTTCCCTAAAAATGGTGGGAAGTTTCCAAAATGTGTTACATTTTAGAAAATTTTAAATTCACATCTATTACAAACTAGGAACTGAAAATAGTAATTTTCTTATGAATTCCTTTATTTCCTACCAATCATGTTCCTAAGAATATGGAAGTATTAATTAAAATTCAGAAATGTACAAAAACCTTAAAGAACAGTTATTGAAAATAAAGCTATAAAGAAATAGTCTCTATTAGTAAATTGAAGCTTTGTATTAGGAAAAGACTTATTACAATAAAAGTTAAGTGGATTATCTATTTTTTGATGATCCTCTGCAATCACAGTATTTAAAAATAAAACTACTTTCCTCTGTATGATTCTACTACATAATTGCTAACTTTCCTGAATTTCCAAAACATACATGCAATTACTTTCATATACATCTCCAAAGAAAGGTTTCACTGACCACTGTAAACACTGATTTATTAAATAAAGTAGAAGTCCATGCTTTATAACTCAGCATTAAATTTCTCATAGAGAAATCAAGAAAAAATATTTCCTATCATAGATAGTTAGTTATCAACTGTCTTTGCTACCTCCCAAGTAACATTTCATTAAAGAAATCAAGTTAAGTGGGAGCTGTATTTCTTTACAGATGATGCCTGTGCTTTGGCCATTCTTCGAACCAGCGCTTCTTGTCTTTTTCTCTGAATTTCTTCAGGAGAATACTTTCTATTTTTCTCTTCTTCCTCTAAAAATGAAACCAAATATAGATATTGTCATTAGAGACTATATAGTCGTTCTGAATAAGTTTTATTTTTTACTTTTTTATTACCCAGATTTGTTACATTGGTTTCGTTATTAAACTATACTTTACTAAATATAAGACTACAGGTATAGATACACAGTACAGTACAAGGCTCTAGGCCAAAATAAAATCAAGCACTGATCAATCTGTTTCATGCACTCTTTTCACAGTGAGATAAAATCCATTTGATTAAAACCTGTACATTCTGACTACCCAGCAAATAATTTTTGTGAACACTTACATCTAATTTATATAACCAATAAATGAATATAGCTTAAAAACAAATTGGAATTTTAAATGTTATATAAATTGTAATAGAAAAGTAGTCAAAATATAATGGATTAAATTAGATACCAATACCTCAAAGAGTATATTTTTACTATATGATATCCTATGTTAATATTCCTACTCCTACTTTTTTTCCTCTATAGAACTCCAAGATTTTCATTTCAGCTATCCAGGAAAAATATTTTGGAGTAATAGAGTGAAATCTATCATGTCAATAAACATGTAACTCACTGTCAGATATTATATTTTTATTCAGAAGATATATTTTCTACAAACATTGGAAAACTATTTCAAGAAGCAGGATATCTGAATAAAATTTTCAATATGAATGTCTTTCAATATGTAAAATATAAAGCATTCTCATATATTCTTATGCAACACACTTTAGTGTATATTTCAGATAAGTCTACTATAAAATAAACAGTGTTTTAAATTAGATAAATGAAAATGAGAAAGTTCTATCTTAATAACACATCCAATTTTGCCTCTACCAACATCCTGACTTCTAATAAAATTAATTCCACAGTTCAGTCACTCTGGGCTAAAACATTAGATTATCTATGTAATGCTATAAAAATCAAACTTTAGGGCTTCCCTGGTGG
>RJWK010016716.1:0-35047 GCA_004363435.1 Platanista minor
TTTTTTTTTTTTTATTGGGGTATAGTACATTCTGTATCAGGAACTGGTCTCTGGTTTTTTGGGGTTTTTTTTTTTTTTATTGGGGTATAGTAGTTTCTGTATCAGGAACTAGTCTCTGCTTTTTGGAGCCTACAATCCAGAGAAAGAGGATATACCCCTAGCAAACATCTGGAAGTGATTAATCCTATATTCGTGAGATCTGGACATGTCATAGACAGCTTGGGCAGTAGCAATATCCCTCCTCCATGAGCCACCTGTCAGTTTCGATTTCTAGGAGCCTAGTTGGAGAAAGGGCTGCAAAATGCTTAGATAATATATAAGTACAGGTAAACCCCTTGCACTTAAATGTTAAATTCCCTGCCCCAATCCCAACATCTAATCAAAAAGGCAGGCATAAAATAATATGTCTATAAATTACTTTCATTAAAGATGATTTTTTTTCTACTGAATTTGGGCAGTAGAGAGAGGAAATAAATCTAGCAGTTTAAATACTCAGTTTTTCATGGCGTTCATTCCTCCAGCTTCTGCCGAGTTCCGTATTCGAACAGCAGGGGCATAAGAACCTTTTGATAAAAGCTCTGATTTAAGCCACTCCAGATAATTCGTGTCTGCCACGAACTTTGTTTTTCTCTACGTCCCTGTGCTTTCTCGTGGTGCTCAGGGCCACCAGCCAATTCTCTGAAATTTCTAATCTCTTAAATGGACTTCGACAAAAGAGACTGCTTCTTTCCTGATTCTACATCTTCTGAGGGGTGTGGCTGATCTTTTTTTTTTCGTGCATTTTGGAAAGTTTCTTCTCTATCCCCAAGTGATTCATCTCCTCATGTAATTTTCTGTAGAGTTTCATCACATGCTGTTGGTATAATTCAGGCTGCATTTTAATTTTCTACCGGAATTTTAAATTTTCCCTTTCAGACAGCACTCTCTGACTACAGAGATCCTGGCTCCCGTTTGGAGAGTATAATTGGATGCTGAGTGCTTTGTTTATTTGATTTCCTCCTGGTAGCTTGTATATTTCCTAACTTTCTCCTTGCACTAACCTAGCTGCATAAAGTGTGGTTTCTACTAAGCAGCTCTGATGTGATGAATCGTTTTCTGATTCATTCTTTGTATTCAAGTTGCCACTCCGCGTGTACCTTGTTGGAAAGCAGGTGAATCTGCCATCCTTGAGCTGACCCTCACTCTGACGATTCTCCATGCATAGCGTTGCTTGAGTATTGTTCTCTGTTCGTTCAGACCCCTTTCTCTTACTTTCCCCCCTTCTGCTTCCCATGAAAGCTTAGACTTTCCTGAAGGTCAGTATTTTTCACCCAAATCATCCATTGGTGATATCAGAAGCTGTTGCCATTCATCCTAAAGGGTTTAACCACTTGAGGTTTTTTTGCCTTCAATCACTTGAGATTGGAGATCATTTGTTTCTAGGGACCATCATGAATTCTATGATATGTTTTAACTTATGCAGAAAATCTTCAGGCTATCATTTATTCCTTCCTTAAAATAATTTGTGTATTGACTACGAAAGCAATCAGCAGTATTTACCACCATCTCCCAAAGGAAACCCCAACTAGGACCTGTCTCAGAACCTCAGACAACACCACAGACAACCTGCCCAGCTTTTCCAAGACAAGTTATGATCAACAGTGGGGTTTGCTCGCTTTGTTTGTATTTTTGGAAGATTTTTGTTTCATGACATTTTTTTGAGTATAATTTGCATACAGTTAAACGGAAAGGTCTTAAGTGTATATAGTCTGGTGAATTTTAAAAAGGCCTTTACCAGTGTCAGGCAGTCCCTGATCAAGACAAAGATTTCCATCACCCACGTTAACGCCCCTACTAGTCAACACACACCACAATAAAGGCAAACACTCCTCTGATTTCTACCCCCTTGGATTTTTTATTTTGCCTATTCTTGAACTCATGTAAGTGGAATCATATATTAAGTACTCTTATGTTTTGCTTCTTTCATTTCACTATGCCCATGAAGTTGCATAAATCGGAAGTGTGTTCCTATTTGAGTAACATCCCACTGTTTGAAAAAGACAATTGTTAACACGTTCTCCTGTGGATGGCTCTTTGGGTTACTTCTGTGTTTGGTGTGTATTATGAATAAAACTGCTATGCACATGCCTTCGTGTAGAATCATGTTTTTATTGCTCTTGGATAAATACCCAAGAACACTATTCTTAGCTAATATGTTAAGTATATGTTTAACTTAACCGGAAACTGGCAAGATGTTTCCCAAAGCAGTGATAGTATTTTACAGTCCTACTAACGATGTCGGAAAATTTTTCCTCAACACCTTTGCCAACGATGGGTGTTTCATTCTTTTTAATATTAGCCATGATAGATGGTATGCACTCCTATCTCGCCGTCATTGAAACTGACATTTCCCTGACGGCAAACGGTGGAAGGCATTCATTCCCGTGCCCATCACAGATCTTCCTTTGGGAAATTCCTGTTCAAAACTTTGACCCATTTTCAACTGTGCTGTTTGTCTTTTTATGGAGCTGCAGGCATTCTCTGTATATTCTGAATACAAGTCTTCTGCACCAAGAACATTTTCACCCACTCTGTGGACTGCCTGTTTATTTTCGTAATGACATCTTTTTTTAGTTTTGATTAAGTCGATTTTATTGATGTTTTGCTTATGCTAAATGACCTTGTGACTTGATTAAGAAAGCTTTGCCGACCCCAAAGTTGAAAGGAAAACATTCTCCTATGTTTTTTCTTTGAGAAGTTGTAAACTCTAGTTTTTATATTTAGGCTTATCAAGGTATTTTAGGCGTACCAAGGTTAAGGTACATCTTAACCTTGAAAGCATTATTCTGAGTGAAAGAAGCCAGTCACAAAACCCCCATGTTGTGTGATTCCATTCATATGAAATACCCAGAAAAGGCAGAACTATACACACAGAAAGTAGATTAGTGGTTCCCTAGGCTTGTAGACTGGGAGACTTGGGGAGTAACCTGGTGGCGGGATAGGGTTTCTTTTAGGCACGATGAGCATATTCTAAGATTGATTATGGTCAAGGTGTGAATATACTGAAAGCTACTGAACGGTACACTTTAAATGAATGAATGGTATGGTAGGTGAATTCTATTTCAATCCTGTTTTTATAAACAAACATCAAGGAACAAGCAAAAGCAGCTGGTTTCAGTTTCCTAATGCGCATGTCATCTTAGTGTTTGGCCTGATACGAGACAGATTCGTTCTTATAAAATGGATTTTTATAAAAAGCATTTTACCTTCTTTATCGTGCCTGGCTTGAGCAGGACCCAAAGTTTCTCAGGCTAAGCAGCCACCGGCCATCCCTGACTCCTGGATGGGTCTTGTGGTTTGTCTTAGATCCCAAAGCTTGCCTGATCCCAGATCTGCCTTTTAAGCACAGCAAGGAATGCATGGGATCAAGAGGGAAGCAGCTGTGCTAAAAGCATTCAGCCGCCGCCTCCCCAGCTGCCCTAACCCTTCACCACACTGGTGCATTTATTCCCTGAACACTGGCAACCTGAAAACAATGTAGAATCTGCCTTAACAGGATTGCTAGAATGTTCTAAAGCAGCGTCCTTCAAAGTGTGCAGTGCAGTCCGTTAGGGTGTTAATCGGTTGTAGGCAAAAACAGGCAAATAATAAATAATAATTTATTAAAATGGAAAACAGAAAAAGAAAACTAAAGTGAGTAACTTACGGAAAAGGCAGGTTGAGGAATACTTGAAATATGTGAAATGTTTCTTCATAGGCAGACTTCTCAAAGCCTTAAAAGTGGCCTGAAAATCTTCAGCGGGGAAGATTAAAAAGTGTTTCCCATGGCAGGATGTGTTCTTGGAATGACTTGTGTGTGTGTGTGTGTGTGTGTGTGTGTGTGTGTGTACTTGTTTGTTTGTTTCCGTTTTTCCCACCCTCTAATCTGGCCAACTTTCTTCATTGCAACACACTTGGAGAAATGCTACACTTAAGAGGTTACTACCTTACAACCCATACATGTCTGGTCGATCATATTTTACTTCAAATCTACCCTCTTAGCCCAACAATACTTTTTTGCATTTAGAACTTTCCAGAATTTGGGCAGCTTATGCCGGGGCTCCCACCTTGAGATGTCTGTGAACACTCTGGAATAAGAAATATACTAGCACCCCAGACCCAAATCTAGAGCCCTGTGTGTGGCTGGTATGCCTTAAGTTTACTTTTAAACTACAGTTCAGGTCACATCTCTTGCCTGCTGGGGGCTTCTGACTCCACCCTGCGAGAATCATAGTCTCAAACACAGGCTCAGCCGTGAGGCTCCCCAAATCAGCCAGGATCCCCTGACCCTGAGGGTTCAAGCACATGGAACTGGCTGTCTTTGCATGTTCTGTTCCCCCCACTTGGAACAGTATTTCAATTTTACTTGCCCATAACGACCCCACCCACAGTCGCTACTGCCAGCACCCTCTCCTCCTGAAAGTGTTAGGGACCCGCAGACATGGAGTTTGATTGCCTTTTTGTCACATCCATGAACCTGTTAACAAAGTTAACATTTGTCACGCTTTACTGTCACATTAATCAAGGTGAGTGGTTATTTTAGCTCTTTACTGGGCATTTCATATGAATGGAAATATTCCCGTTGACGTGGAAAACTATCTGGAGTTTTCGTGCTTTGTTCTAGAATTTTACGTTAATGTCCAGTAAAGCATTGTGGTGGTTTTGAAATCTAGAATACGGCAGGCTAAGGTAACACACGTTTTTAAAGAGAATTTAATCGTTTCCCCACTACAGGCTCATTATCATAGATAGATAAAATGAAAAGCGATCAAATGTACCTGAAACGGAAGAGGGCCTTATGGCCCTGGTCCCCCATGTCCTCTTTCATCTGTGGAAAAACTGTGGCCAAAGAGTAAGTTGAATCAGAGAAGTGAGAAAAATGCAGAAACAAAAGGAAAACAGTCCAACAAGACTAAGTAACAACAGTTCAGTCACTAAGCAGAGTCAAGGCCCTTTCGTTCCTCGTCAAGGGCTAGAGATCATATCCTGAGCCGTGTCCTGGGAGCCGCCTTAGAGATGCTGAAACCCCTACCAGGTGGAGAAGTTAACTACACGATGACCAGACTGTAGCCACGACAGAAGCTGCCACAATTCCGAGAGCTGGCCTCAAGGGAATGGGAACAAACCGACCCTGGAACTGAAGACTCACTGTACTGAAAGCCATCAAGAGGACGCTGGTCAGACCACCGAGGACCAGTTTCAAGATGCCTGTCGGAGCTGCCTGTGCTGGTTCTGCATGCAGCCCCTTCCCTCCGTCTATAAAAGCGCTTGCCCCCTGATTGTCGATCTTTGGACAGAGGTTCAACCCCACACACCGGTTGCCAGCATCCAAAATAAACCAAACTTTCTTTTCCAATAAACTTGCCTCTTTATTGGCTTTTGAGTGGCGAGCAGCCAGACCCCACTTTCGGTTACATACCCTCAGTTCCATAATTTACTAATAGGTCTCCTGTGACTTGTGTCTTCTCTGAACACACACCTCATCACTGGGAAGAGAAAATTCCGGATGGTTGGTCCCTGGAACCAGGGTTCTCTCGAGGGCTCAGGAGACATCCCAAATGTCCTTCTACCTAGAGGGTCTACTCCAACGTATCTCGAACATTTATAATAAAACCACGTGACAATGTGGCAGGTAATTCTTTGATAAAATGATTATTTTGCCTCTGAAAATATCTAGCTTTAAGCAACTCATTATTGTTTACAATGGGCTACAATTTCTTGGTGATCACTATACGCCTTCAGAAATTCTTGGAACGTTATCTCACCCATGAGTTGTTTTCAAAAGTCACGAAAACGTTATGGGTTCTAAACTTCACAGCGAATGGAGATGGCATAATATTATCTTGCAAGTCATTTTGGGTTCGGTAGTTCCCTCTTTGCATTTTAAATTTGGGGTACAGGGGTTAGGACTGCCCTAGGGCTGGGGCAGGTCTCCCGAGGTCAGACCTGGATTTCAGATCACTGAAGTTTGGACAGAAAGTTTGGAGCCTCCCTGAGAAGCAGACCAAGATTAGGACCAAAGGCCTCATTAGTTTAAAGATCCTTCAGGCTTAGAGCAGCTACTTTCTCCTCAAATGAGCTTTAAAGGTAGCATTTCCCGATTAAGCAAGAAGGAATCTCTCCCCAGGTAGATCTAAACCATGTGGGGTAACAGTGATGAGCAATAATTATGCTCCATTCCCTGGTTCTCTGATCACCTTCCCAATGCACACAGTAAAGGATGCTATTCTTTCAATTGACAGGACACCAGAAACTGTACAGTCCAAATTACATTCTGATTTCTGCTGAAAGGGACAAAGCCCCTAGGTCATAGATGGTCTTAAAATTTTGATAAATAAAGTAAAAAAAAAAAAAAAAAACAAGCTCCCCCTGTGTTCTATGAAAAAAATAATAGTATTAGGGAGTGTCAACTTCCCTACCGTCTGTTGCTAATCTTGCCATTTAATATAAGAATATCGGCATATACAACACTCAAGTTCATGTGAATTTTTTTTTTTTTTTGCGGTACGCGGACCTCTCACTGTTGTGGCCTCTCCCGTTGCGGAGCACAGGCTCCGGACGCGCAGGCTCAGCGGTCACGGCTCACGGGCCCAGCCGCTCCGCGGCACGTGGGATCTTCCCGGACCGGGGCACGAACCCGCGTCCCCTGCATCGGCAGGCGGACTCTCAACCACTGCGCCACCAGGGAAGCCCCATGTGAACTATTTTGAGGTCAAGCATCATTTAAAAACTCAGGATGCAAAAAAATCCATTTTCAACAGCATTGAGGCATCGTGGAGCAAGCAGCAGTCTCCTTCGTGTGCGGTTCAGTCCCGATCCCCCTGGAAACTCACCTGGAGTTTCTTCATGTCCATCAATCTGGCTCCAAAGTGGCTTCAAATGTCTTTGCCTCCTTGAGTTCTGCTTGACCTCATTGTTTAAATGAGAGTCAAGGCAAAGAACCTGTGTTTGGGGACTTCCCTGGTGGTCCAGTGGTTAAGTACTCCTCGCTTCCACTGAAGGGGTCACGGGTTCGATCCCTGCTCTGGGAACTAAGATCCCGCAAGCCCCGCGGCCCGGCCAAAAAAACCCCAAAAAACAAAGAACCTATGTTTGTAGCCCAGTCATGCTTTGTTCATAGTCATTGCCTTTTTCGTGAAGGGAAGGGAGTTTTATAAACACCTCTTTGTTTCTGAAATAGTGCTGATTGCACAGCTGGTTGAGAAGCTGTCATCGGCCCCTGTAACTATCGCAGTGAACTTGGGAGCACGGATGTTGGATCAAGGTTATCACAGTTGCCTGAGGCAGCTACCCTGCCTCTGTCCTGGGAGGGCACTTGCTTTCCTAAAGCTGAATTGTGACAGAGGATTCGTCAGCCATCCTTTTAGTTCAGGCAACATAGCTGTGGAGCCAATTATCTGTAGAGGGCATGAGTGTGTGCTGTGACGAGAGTCCTTTTCCTGGTTAAACTTCACAGGGTGGAGGAGACCCAATGTATTGAAATGTGTAAGTTGTCCCAGGGTCAAATGTAGCACATCCCAAGACAATGAATGTAAATTGGAATGTCTGATGCCTCACTTAGTTTTCCTGGGACTCCAATTTTATAAATAGAATTGACTTCTGCCTGGCTGGCAGGGACAAATCTGAATAAACCTTTTCTGCTCATTAAAATTTAACTTTATAAGCCTTAAGGAAAAATGGACTTTTCTTGGCTTTCTCCAAGAACTGAGTTTGCCTGTCTGCACTACAGAAAGTCACCACTGTCCTCCTTCTGGAAGGAACCTTCTTAATGCAGGGCAAGTTAGTTCACCTGGCTGGTTAGCCAGAGTACTTGCCCCAGGGCACAAAAGCAAGCCTCTTTCCTTTGGAATCTTGTTCTCACATTTAAATACACCATACTTTTCTCAAATTCTCAAGGTCTCAGCCAATGACTGTCCTCAAAACCCTGAAGACAGCTGGCCCTACACTAAACCTAAAAACTTCTTAATATCTTCCTTTGAACAACTATTAGAGGATGAGATAACTTCCTGGAGCTTACCCATTGATTGTTTTACTATGACAGGGAATCATCCAACACATTTTATTTCTTCATTTTCAAAATGTTTGGAAGTGCCTTTACAGATAGGTTAAATATACTGTAGGACAGATACAACGGATCAATTATACTGAAAGCCATGGGTAGTATGAGACAGGTTCATTATACAACCAAAAAAGTATAGAGAAGCACAATGTCGTAACAGCATGCTCTGTTTATAATAGCTGGTGTTTACCAGGGAATAAGAATCCAACTCAGAAGAAAGGAGATGGAAGATCACACCCTGTTTTGTTTTGTTTTGTTTTTTTTCAAATGCCAGACAGAATTTGTTCCCACTGTGTTTGTGGCCTTGAAGCCACCCAAAAGTTCAGAACTGGCTGGGTGATGTGGGTTGCAGCCCAGATGGGATCCACCCGAGAAGAGTCTGGGGCTGGGAACTGATAGTTGAGGGTATAGCTTTAAATCGTCAGCAAACAGCATGCCCTTCAGACACGCGCTACAGATAAGCAGCATTGGAAAAATTGTTTGCCATGGGGAGACACGTGTGACTCCCTGCAAGAGCACGGATCTGCCGTACAATATTCCTTGTGTGCCAGGGAGTGGCGGAGCTACTTCCTTTTTCCTGGCTTTGATCAGTTGCTTATTATTTCATTCTCCACTCTCAGCCCCTGTCTTTCATAGTTGGGCGTTTGCTTAAACCTGCAGTGATGAACCTAGAACATCAACTGTCATGGGGTTCAGGCAATGGGTTTGTTCTTGGAATCCACGTTGGGTTTTAAATGGATGCCCTTGCTAGAAGTCCAGAAAAAGGCTCCCAGTGGAAGACAACTACAGAAAGAGGGAATCACTTGCTTGGTGGTCTGTGCCCAGAGGAAGTACTTGGATCCCTCTGTCTGCCAGTCCTGGCATACTCTGGCACATAAGCTGGTGGTACTTAACAACTCATTGCTCCGGAGTAACTGATATGGTAGCAGATCTGATGCAAATTTTCAGATGCACCAAGTGGCATTACAACCAACCAGAATAGTAAATTAAAGCGTTGAAAACCTGGAAGGGTGTGCTTAATAATGCCTGGCATGTGACCCTTGTCAGCCTAAAATATTTATGGGAATAAAGCATGCTATGTGGGAATATACATGGGTTAAATGGAGATCCTACAGTGATCACAACAGGGGGGAAAAAGGCACACAGTCTAAGGAAGCATCTCTAAGTGAAAAAACTATATCAAAGGGGAAGTGTCTACACTGGCCTTTTGGGTTATTTCGGTCAGTGACTCAGATTCCTATAAAAGGTAACAATAAAATAGCAGATTATTTCAGCTCCAACCTTATCATGGAAAAATAAAACATTGTTCATGTTCTTTGACCAAACTGAAGTTTCAGGTCAGAAGTGATTTAAGCCATCTTAGAGAAGTAATGTTGTCTAGGGGGTGGAAAAGTCAACATCACATGGACCCTGAATCCCAAAGCAATATCCATCTCTCTGTTTGTAAAGTGCTTTATTCCAATGGGCAGCGTAGGTATATAAACTGACCTCAGTTGCTTCAGCGCCTAAAGAAATTGCAGTCCTCAAGATAAAAGTAAAGGTTTCATCAGAACAACTGACCAAGAGCCAAAGAAATTATAAAGGCATCTCATGAAATGGGAAGATTGTCCAGTTTATCAGTTGATGGCATGGTTGCTTTCTTGGACAGGTAGCATAATTTCTCTATCAGACTTGAATTGTTACTTCCCACCTGGAAAGTGATCATGTCCTGCCATCCTGACTCATAGAAAAGGCTACAAACACTGTAACCGGGTTAGAATGTTTCTGCACTTTTTTTGTGCTTAAAAAAAAAAAAAAAATGTTTAAAGCAAACAACAAAAAACCTCCGTAAGTGATCTAAATTATATAAACCAATAAAGAAACTACCTCTGTAACTGACCTAAATTGTATAAAACCATAAAGAAACTAACAGGCATTAAGCATTTCAATATCAAAAAGTTTGTAATGCAGTGTTTGCATTTTGCGCACACAGAAGTCTAAATCTAAAGGGTTCACCTTTTAACAAGCCTCATTTCAAACTTTCTTTTTTCCCCTCTCTTTCAGAAACCAACTTACTAAACTGCATACATGCACGCTGAGATCTGGGGAGAGCCTTCGGGGTCTGTGGCTCCGTCCTCCATTCCAGGAAGAAAAAGAGGGGGCTATTAGTAGGAAACAATCACCCGAAATGTGAGAAATCCTGCCGATGGGGGTATGTGTGGAAACTGGGAGAGCATCTGGGCTCATCTGAAGCCTGTCACTCTGCAGATTTCATTTCACAAGGCCAATTCCTAGGTTGACACTCACTTCCTTACATGATGTCTGGAGGGCCCAGTGAAAGATCAGGCTCGGGGTGGGACATTTATTATGACATGTCAAGTTACTGCCATAGAGACACTCCTTTTCATCCTGATAGCAAGGAGTGCCATTTGCCAAAATGCCAAAGATGATGCTGGCGGCGTCGGAAAGGGCATACTAGCCACAGAGAGCCGTGGGGACTCAGCAATGCACCCGGCAACCTTTCAGCTGAGACCTCATCAGCCTTCCAAGCAGGATCCCCGACTCTCTTGTTTTTCTTACGTGTCTAGAGCTCTACCTATTCTGGGCCCTCAGCACCGCGAGCCCCTGCCCCAAATACGGACACAGGAGTGAGTCACAGATAAGTAGAGACCAAAAGGGAGAAGACGGCAGGGCTGATGCATTACACGTCAGCACTGAGTCCAAGACAGTTTGACCCTGGGCAGGGACCTGCAAAACAGGAGTCCTCCTTCTGAAACATCAGGGAAGAAGTGTCCCCCAGTCTGCTAGGACAACACATGAAAAGTTTACCTTTTTCAAAGGTCAGAGTTATTTGCAACTTTCACGAAACATTGTCTTTTGGTTTCCATTTATTGCTGCGTCAAAGGTATTAAAATCTCTGGCTAAAAAGAAAAATATATAAAGATAGTCAAATCATAGAGATGCTGCAAGTAAAAGAGAAAAATGTGGATAAAATAATGAAACCACTGGAGAATGTTTAAATGTTTATTTTCATGTTAAAAAGGATGAATTACCCTGTGGTTAGTACGTACCTTTATGCTGGAAAATGTCACTTTATTTCTGAGATATTTCCAGGAAAAAAAAAAAAAAAAGAGAAAAAGGAAAAAAATCCGAAAGTAAGGAAGAGTAAGATCAAAATGTTCTGGCAGATTCCATCAACAATCCCAACAGAAGTCACGCCCTCTAAAGGCTGCATCTTTAATTTAGTGCATTTCACGATGTCAGGTTCTGATGTTTTCCCATAATCAATTTAGATATCTCTGAGCGGGATGTCTGTACATTTAAAAGCTATAGCTTTGCATGCTTTTATGTTAAAATGTCTTTATTCCAACACACCTTTCAGTGTTTCAGTATATTGCCTATATTACATACAAAAATATCTGCTATGCATATTTTAGCGTAACCCTTCCACCACCCATACTGTTCCTTTACACAACAGGTGACACGCAATACATTACACGTAATATAATTTTGAGGGAGGAGATGGTCGCTGGGTTTATAAACCATCTATCATGTCATTTACAGAGACTAGAACGGAGGATTGAGGCCATTTTTGAGTTGACAAGAGTAGAAAAACAATGGTGTCAATGGTGAAGGAAAGATTCACATGAAACCACCCTCTGTGGTCAGTGGAGTTGGAATGAATGCTCTTCTCAAGACATTTTACTGTGGTCCCAACATCCCAACATTGGAAACACACCCTTCTAAAAGAGTGAGACAAGAATGCTGATCAACACACACAAGGGCAGACTTCCTAAAACGTAAAATTATCCTGGTACAAAATACTTCATCTACAGATGTAGCAAAGGGACAAAAATTAATCCATTTTTTCCCTGCATTAATTTTTATAAATAAAAACTCTCTGCCTATGGTTTAAGGATGATTGTAGTCTGGGAACTCAGCCTGACCAGCGTGCAAAAGAAAACAGCCAGGAAGTCAATTATTCCCTTTTGGTTCACGCAGAGTATTCTGAGGTCTGCTAGCCAGTGTGTCCTTTGGGGGAAGTTTCCAGGGGAAACTTCCAGTGTCTTTTCTTCTTTCTTTCTCTCAAATGCAACACTGTAGGTTTAACTCCAGGACTTCTGTGTGGCAGCTGCTCCTTGATAGCTGTACGCTGGCCTGGAAAGCAGCCTGTCTGGCCCCTGGAGACAGTGGTCTCACATCCTCCATGGGTGAAGGTCACCTGGTCCTCATGGGGCATCTGAATTGCTCTCCGTGTGACGCGTGAAGCTCGTGACCTGGTGTCCCCTCGAGAGGCTGCTGGTGTCTGCCTCAAGGGGAGTCTGAACATCCCATTCTCACGGGAGAGGAAGGGACTCTATTGACATCGTTTCTTTCAGGTTACTGACAACTATCCTTTGGATATCTCAGCCGTAAGAACCTGGGAAATCCAGGCAAATGCATGGCCCCCAGCGAACCATATTTCAAGGCTTAGCAATTTACGTCATTCCCTCCATTTTATTTTATTTATTTATTTATTTAATTTTATTTATCTTTTTGGCTGCGTTGGGTCTTCATTGCTGCGCGCGGGCTTTCTCCAGTTTCTCCGGCGAACGGGGGCTACTCTTCGTTGCGGTGCGCAGGCTTCTTATTTTGGTGGCTTCTCTTGTTGCGGAGCACGGGCTCTAGGCGCGCGGGCTTCAGTAGTTGTGGCGCACGGGCTTCAGTAGTTGTGGTGCACGGGCTTAGTTGCTGTGCGGCATGTGGGATCTTCCAGGACCAGGGATCAAACCCATGTCCCCTGCACTGGGAGGTGGATTCTTAACCACTGTGCCACCAGGGAAGTCCCATGACCCCACCCCCCATTTGAGCTGAAATATTTTGGAGGTATAGTTCCTATTTGTTTTAAATTGACTAGCTGGAAAACAAGCAGATATAACGCATAGTTTCTAGTCAGCAGGGAATATTTAGAGCAGAAAGAACTTCAGTGACATTCTGTTAAGCTGAATAGTGTCCACACCAAATCTGAGAAAAACTGACAGTGTTGATTCCCACAAAAAAACGGAATTTCTGATTCTTCACTATTCACACACACACGTGGGTATAATACGTATGTACGTGTGCATATATGGGAGTGTGTGTGGTATGGTAAAAGGGACCTCTGCCCTGAAACCTTCCATTCCATTTTTATTTTGAACTGACTGACTCTCAACAGAAACCAGCAAAGGTGGTTTATGCAGCCTGCATCACTCTGGGTGACGTTAGCTTACCCATGGGAGGCGTCTTCAGGACCACGGTCAGTTCCTGGCTCCGCAGAGAAACCCCTGGCCCTTCCTAATTCTCCCCAGGTTGCTTTCTGTGTCACGTCAAAAAGCACTCGGACCATAGGAGATGCTCTAATTTGTATGCCCCTTAATAAGGTTTCCCGTGACAATAGTAACTTCCTTTGTCCCCTCCCGAATTACACCCATGGGAAGTCTCATTTTTCCAGTGCGAGGCAGCCTGCTGTGTGTGTGAGAGAGACTCACCCCCTGTATCAGTTGAGGGTCCTCAGTTTCAGAAATGACATCCCCACTATGTCTGGAATGTCTAAGACCCAAAGGGAGAGAAAATGGAAAATATCTGATAGGAGGAGCAGGGCTCACGTGGACAGCTATGTTTCAGCGAGTGTGTGAATCCCTCTCCAGCTCTACACAGTTGGTTTTGCGCTACCTCCTTGCCAAGCCCTTTGAAAAGCAGAGGCAGCTTCCTCTGGCCACCAGAGGAGCTCTTCCTACAGGGTGTCAGCCACCTCTTTGCAAACTCCTTTGGAAGCCTGGGTCTCCTGGCTTCATTCCCCAATCAAACTGGAAGATCTGGGGAATCTCACCAGCTTCAGCTCCTAACCCCCATTTTAAACACAAGAGCAACTGAACACCAGCCTCTGAGGTCAGGCAGCGTATCACTGGTAACTTAGGTGCAGTTTACAAACGTATTGTAGTCCTGTGGGCAAGAGACACAAGGAGAATCCTGTGTCTGCCATGTCATGGTTGGAGAAGGCTGGTTGTCACACTCCCGTCCACGGAACCCTAGAAGAGAACCACGGAAGCACGCCCTTTCGAATAGCCCAGTCAACAGCCATCAGGAGTCAAGAGACTGTTTCAACACCTCCTGCAGGTCCTTGACCGTTTGGGCCTTTAAAATTCTACCTCTCAGAGATGCAAATGGCTCAAGAAAGCTCAGAATGAGGCATACTCATCCAGTGTCTGTTTTTCCAGCTAGCACATCTTAATAGAATGTTGTCATAGTTTCCTAATCTGAAAGTCCTGCTTTGCTTGAGACCAGGCATGCTGTTCTTTGAAAAACATTGTTTATTTAAAAATTATGCAGGAATCATGATTTTTTTTCTCTCTTGCCACTTCGATTTCCCAATAGCTATGGTTTTTCATCACAATTGCTTCTCCAGCTTCAGCAAGAGTCATTTATTTTATGAACTTTGGGGGTAAACCCATTGCTATTCTCCATTAATGGACACCCCGTATAGGTTTTACCTCTGCCAGAGTCATGACTGAGGATAGATATATGTTTTGGGGTTTTTTGTTTTGTTTTGGTGGTGGGTGGAATTCATTGTATGGGTAGATTTCTACATATTGCTAAGTTGAAACATCATTTCATTTACTGTTTTTAAAAAGTTTTGTTCACGGGCTTCCCTGGTGGCGCAGCGGTTGAGAGTCCGCCTGCCGATGCAGGGGACACGTGTTCGTGCCCCTGTCCGGGAAGATCCCACATGCCGCAGAGTGGCTGGGCCCATGAGCCATGGCCGCTGAGCCTGCGTGTCCGGAGCCTGTGCTCCGCAACGGGAGAGGCCACAACAACAGTGAGAGGCCGGCGTACCGCAAAAAAAAAAAGTTTTGTTCTGGTAAAAGAAAAGTTTAATCTGAAGATATTTCCTTTCTCTGCATATCATTTCTAGATCTTGATTCCAGTTTGGATAACAAATGGTGTTGACCACAAAGCATTAGTATAAATACAACTATTTTGAGGACATCTTTTTTGTCCTCAGAAATGCACCCCAGGAAAGAGGTCCTCATGACTCCCGCAAGCAGAAGATAAAAGTAAAGTTCACTGTTCACAACTTTTCTCCAAAGTTTTTAAGCTTCATGTAGAAAACTGTAAAGAAGATGGCCCTCCCTTACAGTATATTAATATTTTAAGTAAAATCCCACGTCCCCGTCTGATACAAGAAAGTTCAACAACAAAAAGAAAGAAAGACGGCATGAGGCTAAGCTTCTTAGACATTGCCCCTAAGGGATGCAGTGAGGAAAACTGGAAAGACCCTGAAATCCTGCACAGACAGCCAGGAAATAACAGGACGTGGCACATCACAGGGACTAAAAGTCACATGTAAATCAAACAGATTGCAGAGAAAAGAATGAAATTGCTTGTCTTCCTGTTTCAAAAAGAATTGCAGAGGTCAAAGGAACCAGGTGCAGGTGCAAAGATATATAAAAATAATGAGCAGTGCTCGTAACAAATATGGGCGGCTACATTCAGCATCTTTCACGTATGTCCAATCTCAGGCCAAGGGCAAGAAATGTCCACTGTGCTTTAAAAGGTCTAGGAGTAGAAAAATCAAACCCAAGTCTTTTCTAATTCCACACGGCCGTTTTGCCACGAGATGATTAACAATGTCTGTGGGGTCTGGTTTATTATATTTGAACTGAGCTAGTACCAGGCAGCAGATATAACAGTGGTCTTAGAATTTCTCCAGGACCTATATGTGGCCTATGTAGAGACATTGCCTAGCTTGGAACGCAGCTGGCTTTGCTCTCTCTGATGCCTGCTTCGAAAGGGATCCCGCCAGACCTCCACAAACGAAGCTTTGTTAACTCATCCCCTATTGCTGATCAGACTCACGGCTCCACCATTCAAAAAGCAGAAGGCATAAAGGTGAATACAAACATGAGAAAGGAGTTTACATCTGGTCCTGCAGCCTCTCCATGTACTCTCTGAAGCCCTGGGACGCCCCCAGTCCCATGTCTGGGCAGACCCACTGGATGCTGTCATCACTGTCAAACGGGATGGAGTTGGTGTACGGACCGCCGTCCTCCGGGAGGATGGTGGTGTAGGACGTAAACTTGACCCGCTTCCTCTTTGGGCCGGACGAACCCAGAGGTTCATTTTTCACGTCTTTCTCATAGACAAAGTCAGACGGTCTGAGCAGCTGAGTAGGGAAAGTCTTCTGGGAACCGCCATTCAGAAGGAAGTTCCTCTCCTCGGACTGCAGCCCCCTGTCGATCATGGTCGTGCACTCCTCCGACGGGAGGGTCACGTCCACCGGGTTCTCCAAAAGCTCCACGTCGTTCCCCAGCCAGACCCAGTCGTGGGAGTGGGGGATGTTGCCTTGCTCACTCACGGCGAATCTTTTGTGTCTGTATTTCCAAGCAAACGCCACACAGTTAATTAAGAACACCAAGATGGCCAGGCAGAAGACGCAGAGCAGGGCGTACATGCCGATCTCCAAGTCGGTTAACCCCCTGGAGGTCACCGTAAGGTCACTAGGATTATGGGGTTCCGGTAACTTCCCTCGAGTGGGGAAGCTTGTAAAGGCGTCTGGACCACCACCCTTGAGCAACTTCTTATCCTTTCCTTCCACGGGAGACTGCGGGGCTGTGCTTGTGTTGGTACTTGCCTCGTGGCCGGCAGAGGCGCCATGCGGGAACCACTGCTGCACTGCTCTCTCCTGGCTTCCTTCGCGCTCTATGCTGTTCCTCAGGTGGTCTTTATACCCCCGATTGACGCCCTCAACATCGTTGGTGCCTCCTTGGTGCTCATCAGTATTTGCTTCAAATCTGACCCTGATGTTCCCTTTACCCACGGCAAGAATTCCCTTCCTCTTGGTCTTCTGACAGGGCTCACTGATCATCATCTCCAGTTTAATCAAGGGCCCTTCCCCTTCCCCCTCTGCAACGACAACCGGCCATTTGGACTGAAGGTTTGCCTGGACAGACACCACCATTTCATCCAATGATGAGACAGTAACTGAAAAATCCTTGGGATCGTAAATGTCTAAAGGTGTCACCGAACCGTCACTGAACAGAATCCAAGAACTGACTATTGCTTCCTGAGAAAAATGAAAGCAAAGCATTATGTTATAATCAGGTTCCTTCAAACCTGCAAATGTAAGTGTGATTGCCTATGTAATATTATTTAAACATACAATCTGAGAAAAATTGATTTCTATGTGTTATCATCGTGAATAGCTCTCGACACTGCCTGGAACCGGCATCCGCCCTAAGCTATAGCTATAGTTGATGTGAGAAACAAACAATATGCTTTAACAAGTGCATTAAAGTGTGTATTAAGTTATTGCATGCCAGACAACAGAATTTGACTTTGACCTTTCTAAAAACATTTTGAAAGTTCAGGCAATTTATCTGAATCAGATTCAGGTGCAACTAATCAGGCGCCTGCTCAAGAGAATATCCCTTTGAACGTTCTTTATTAGGAAGCCAATGCTGATGAAGCAAAACATGCACTGGCTGGAAGCACTTAAGGAAGGATGCATTACGAGACGAGCTGGCTTGAAAGGCACAGTGCCCTGGTATCTTTATCAATGACACGTCAAAGTTTAAAGGTGGGGGAGAGTTTGAGAGTTGGCAATAATTGTCAACAGCGGGGATTGGGTGCCTATTAGCCATGCTTGTTCAAGTAGTTGAAATGGAGTTTCTGAGTACAGTAAGTCCCCTACATGCGAAACTTCAAGCTGTGAACTTTCAAAGATGCCGACGTGCATTAGCATGTCCAATCACGTAAACTAGTTCACGTGTCCGGCGTACACTTTCACGTGCGTGCATCCTCTACAAGTGGTTGTGCTTTTGTGTACTTTACTGTACAGTATTGTATAGAGTACAGTAGTACTCTACCATGTCCCACCCCCCTCCCTCCTCCAGTCAGTATCTCTTCTTGCCTGTTCACTCGATGCCAGCCCCTGTGTGCCAGCTGTTGCACTGTACTACTGTACTTTTCAAGGTACTGTACTGTAAGATTAAAAATGTCTTATTTTTTGTGTTTGTTTTTTATGTATTATTTGTGTGAAAAGTATTATAAGCCTATTACAGTACAGTACTATATGGCCGATTGTGTTAGTTGGGTACCTAGGCTAACTTTGTTGGACTTACGAACGCACTCTCGGAACGGAACTCGTTCACATGTAGGGGACTTACTGTATCAAAAGGCACCTGCTTTGGCGAAAAGGAAAACATGTGAGCCTTTGGTCACGGTCTAGCAGCAGACTGTGCCTAAAACAGACAAGGCTGCTCTAAAGCAAGTAGCACATGGGCATGTGGTTGGTGGATTAGAAGCACATACGAGGAAAATGTAACTAAGCCACTGGGTACTTTTCTCAGAGACAGGACAGACTGGATAAACAGGAAGAAGCTTCAAGAATCACCAGTCCCAGCTATGAGTGCTCTCTCTATGGATCTCCTTTGCAGGATGTGACAGAGAGAGAAGCGGTCTCAACTGGCCAGGGACGAAAGGATTCTGGAATCTTACTTGCTGTGGGGCTTGAAGAACATCCTGGGCAGCTGCTGTTGAAACGATGGCTCTTTTGTCCAACCTGTGAGGCTTCAGGGAAAGAGACAAGCCGGCCACCAACTGCACGCCCAGGTCCACGATGGTGACACGGTCATCCAGGACGGTCACCGTCTTCTCAGCCAGGATGGAGTCAGAGAGAGGCGACAGAACCTGCAGGGTCAGAGAGACACCTCAGTCTCTGCCCCTCACACCATTCAAAACTCCTTAACTGGTGTTTCCACCACAGTGTTTTCCCGACATGAGTGCACGTATGGAAGTTGTGTGTGTGAGCGTTATGCCCCTGTTCAATTATGCTCTCCAAGTGAAGGAGTTTTACAAATATCATCTTGGTCCATTTTCTTTACTTTGATTCACATCATGATAACAGACCTGTATTTTCAAAAAAAAAAAAAAAAAAAGCATGATTTAATTTAAAGGCAATAACTAAAAATTGCCCACCTGGGTACCAAGCACCAAAGAGTAACATCTTTCCAACAACTAATATTTAGGTGTGAAAATGGCAGAACTGTGGTAAAACTTTAAAGGACTGGTGCTCGGCCATCTCTCCCTGCTCTTATTCCTTTCAGTGGGCAGTTAGATGTCCACTACGGGCCACTAATCACCACTGGGTGGGCTGCTGTGTCATCATGGGATAAACCAGGTAAGCAAAGTGGGAAAGAGAATCTTATTCGCCTTCTAGGAAACCACTCCTAAGGCACCATCTAGCTTGCAAGCGGGGGTGACTAACAAATGGAGAGGAATATCTAGTGGGCAGAATTTCTAGACCTGTCCTGCCAAAGAGGTCCTACGTAATCTCTCAGACCTGTGAATATGATGAGAAATCACCCTCCCGACTATGTTATAGGATATGGCACGGTTGGCCTTAGAATAGAGAGATTATGCTGGGTTAGCCGAGCGGGTCCCATGTAATCACACGGGCAGAGTGCTTTCCCTGGCTGGTGGAAGAAGGAAAAGTCAGAGAGATTCAAAGAGTGAGAATCTGGTGATGGAGAGGCCCCATGAGAAGGAATGCAGGTGGCCTCTAGGAGCAGAGAATGACCCCTGGCTGACAGTCCACAAGGAAACAGAGTCCTCAACCCCACACTGCGAGGAACTGCATTCTGCCAGCAACCTGAGCTGGGATGCAAATCCTTCCTCGAAGCCTGCACATTAAGCCCAGCCTGGCCCACACCTTGATCACAGCCTTGTGGTACACTTGGCTCGGTACTCCAGGCTCACCTGGACTCCCAAGCTTCAGAACCCTGAGTTGATAAATTAGTGGTGCTTTAAGTTGGGAGACTGGCGGTGATTTGTTACATAGAAATAGAAGAGTAATAAAAATATAATGTTGAGTACAGCTCTGTCAAAAATTAACTTTGGCAAAACCTAGAATCTGACTTAATTAGCTCTGAGCAGTAACATTTTAATTTGTTAATAAAAAAATATGCTGCACTCGCGGAGCACAGGCTCCAGACGCACAGGCTCAGCGGCCATGGCTCACGGGCCCAGCCGCTCCGCGGCACGTGGGATCTTCCCGGACCGGGTCACGAACCCGCGTCCCCTGCATCGGCAGACAGACTCTCAACCTCTGCGCCACCCAGGAAGCCCTGCTGCACTCTTTCTGCAGAATTATCCTGTCAACGTTGGCTAGAAGATAGTTTCACTATTACTATAATAAAATGGAGAGTGCTTTTTATTAAGTTTAGTGCAATACGTTTTATTTTTTTAATCTTTTGTCCACTGTTAAGGTAAAACATAGCTAAATGTTTAATCCTCAAGTTTAGGAAAATAAAACTAGCTTTCACAGGTTCTACTGTCTTCTATCAGTGATACATGAAAAGTAAACTATCAGACTGGGGGAAAGATTACTTAGACTGTGTGTTTAATTCAGCTTTGGTCAAAGAAATGAGATTTATTTTCTCACCTCTCTCTAAAATGCAAGATATAATTTGAGTCTGGATTGTTAGAAGTGACGAACCCTCTGCTACTGCCCACGATTCTCTGACGCAGGCGCACACCGCCCTGCACGACAGCGTCTACCTGGACCCTTATCAATACAGACCGGGCTTGTGGGAGGCGGCGAGGGGTGGGCGCCTGTACCTGCACGGTGGTGATGCCCGGCTCCCGGCCCACCAGGGTCCTGCCATCCTGTAACTGAGCGATCCTCGGCTCCCCCACCTTCATGAAATCCATCACAAGGTCAGTGACGTCAAACTGCCAGTCGGGGCCCAGCATGTAGCTCAGCTGACCCGAGTCAGGTGACTCGGCCACGAACTGGGTGAGGACGCGCACGAGGGCATGCTGGTACTGCAGGGAACAGCCTCTCCCTTTCTTCTCCTCGTCCTCCTCGTCTTCGCTGTCTCTGGTGGGCCTGGGACACACACACGGCAGAGCAAACGTCATCGCTGTGGAGAGGTGTCTCGCGTACCCCTCTGTCCCGATTCCCTGGGGCTGCCCTGCTTGGTGTGAGCTGCATCTTTTTCCTGCCAGACCTGCTCACCATCGGGTCACCCGCCGTCTGCTCCTTCGTTCATTCCCCAGGCACCGCCTGGTGGTCACCGAGCACCACGTGTACTGCCACGTGCTCGGAGCACAGAAGCCCAGCTCAGCCCCTGCCGCACCTGCCCAGAACCAGGGGGGACCAGCCCCACACGGGCAGAGGCTGCATCTCTGTCCTGTGCTCTGGAAGTGTGCAACTTCATCACGATCCCCCGTGCGGGGATGAACTGGGGCTAGAGGAGGGAACGGGAGGTCTGGGGTCAGAGGAGCCGTGTGGAGCCTGCATCCACCTCCTTTCATTGGCCTTGAGCCATCAGTCACTCCCACATGGGCACCTCACCTTGGGAGTGGAGATGAGAACGACCCCCCTCACCGCCCTGCAGGTGTGCTTGAGGAGACGTAGGCCAGGTGTGACGACACCTGAGGTCGGCCCTCGTGAACCATCACCTGGAGATGGTGCCCACGTCCAGCCCCTTCCCTGGATCAGGCCCTTCCATCTCTACAGAAGCGGCTTCCTCTGAGCTCCAGGCCCTAAAGCTGATCAGGGTAAAGCCTCCTACCTCCCATCCGGCCCTGATCTGAGTGGCCACCGACCCGCAGAGCTGTTGAAACTACTGAACCACGTCTGGCACCTGCGTCCTGGCTTCTCCCCCTTCCTCCTGTCCCCCTACTCGCCTGCCCACACCTGCCCTGAGAAACCCTCTCTGGCTCGGCCATTCTAGAACCTTCTCCTCGAGATTCACCTGTCCCGTGTCCTTTATGAAAGCACCTGGTCTGATGGCTGCTGACTGGTCTGTGGCCCTCGGTGGATGGGTCTTGGGTCAGGGGAGAAAGGGGCAGAGACTTATATGCGCTGGGTTAGACCTAGCATGTGCCGGGTCCTGCCCTGTGTGCTCCTGTAAAGAGCTGACGTAAATGGGTCACGTGCCACCTGCCAGCCACACACGAGTGACCCACGTCGTCTGCACAGGCCCCGAGGAACAGGGCGTTCTAGGAGCTGATCTTGCCGGTGAGGAAACCCAGGCACAGAGAGAAGGGGCAATGGGTCACAGCCACACAACCGGTCACCTCGACATGGAGTGCAAACCTGGCCGCAGTCCCTCTACTGGTGTCCTCTCCCTTTTCCTAAAAATTAAAAAAAATAATTTTCGGCTGCACCGCACAGCTTGTGGGACCTCAGTGCCCCAACCAGGGATCGAACCCAGGCCCTCGGCCGTGTGAGCATGGAGCCCTAACCACTGGACCACCAGAGGCGTCCCTTTCTCTCCCTTTCTATAACGGACTTCATTTCTCTTCACAACAGCCCTGAAGCATGCTCCTGTTTCTAAATGAAGAAACCAAGGAAGGGTCAGAGCAGTTAATATGAGGCCCAGAGAGCTCGTTATTAGCAGCTTGGGACGAGCACCATGTCACTTCTGAAACCCACTTTCTTAACAATATGTCATTCCACCTCCCTGAAAGGTTAACCCTCAAGGTTAGAAAAGTACAACTAGCTTTCACAGGTTCTACCATCTTCTATTAGTGATGTATATAAAGTAAATTATCATACTGGGGGGACATTGCTTAGACTGAGTTTAATTCAGACTTGACTGGTAAAAGTAAATGAGATTTTTTTTTTTTTCTCAACACTCTCTAAAATGGAAAAATTAATGTGAGTTTAGATTATTAGATTATTAGTTACAGGAAAAAAATTTCACCAGCACCTAGCAATTTGAGTTTCCCAAAGTGAGGGGTAAGTGTCCTTGCTGTTAAGTGAGATGATTTTAGGTGGCACTAAAAACACTGACTGACATACAGAAAGTTTATTTCCATTTTATTTTTCAATCCTCCTGATTATATCACAGGGAACGTCTCTGTTTGGTACCAGGCGATCTTTAAGGGCTCTCTGATACCTGCTAGTCTCTCCCAGCTCATAAAGACAAATTCAGACAAACAACTGTATCTACTGAGAAATTAATAACAATATTTTATCTTCTTTGCATTAATTTTTACTAGTGGGCTATTTTTGATAGTGATGTGGAGTTTCTCTTAAATAAATAGATAAAACTGAAAAAAGAACAGTAGGAAGTATATTCTAGGTGGTACTCAAAAGTTGCAGTCTCATAAAAGTGGTGAGTGAATAAATGAAGTTTTAGAAATACCATATTAATAAAACAATTGCATTCTGTTGTATTAAAAAAAAAAACTTTAAATTTCAAGGTCATTTCAAATTCATTGAAAGTTTAAAAGATCATACAGGGAGGTCCTGTACACTCTTGACCCAGCCCCCCAGATTTAACATCTTGCATACCTGTGGTACAATAACCAGACCAGCAAATTGACATTGGTACAAACCACAGAGCTTATTCAGATTTCGACAGGTTAATGAATACCCAAGTGGGTGTGTCTATATGTAGTTCTGTGTGATTTTTATCACATGCAGATTCACGTAACCATCACCATAACCGAGATACAGAACTGGTCCGTCACCACAGGGGTGTCCTGTGTACTGCCTTATACCTCTACACCATCTCTAACTCATGGCAACCACTAATCTGCTTTCTCTTTCCTATATCATCATAAATGGTACCACACTGCAGATAACATTTTGAAGCACTGGTAAGGATGTGGATGTGTAACTGGATGACTTAACACACTGCTGGTGGGAATGAAAAATGGAGCAGCCTCTCTGGAAAACAGTTTGGCAGTTTCCTTTAAAACTAAATATGCCCTTAACATACAACCCAACAATTCCCCTCTCGGGCATCTTCCCCAGAAAAATGAAAATCTACATTCATACAAAAGCTTGTATGTCAAGCTTTTGTCATAGCATCTCTATCCAAAATAGCCCCACATTGGAAGAAACATGTGTCCTTCTGTGGATGCATGATTAAGCAAACTGTGATACTCCCTACCAGGGGATACACTCAGCAAAATAAATAAATGAATTATGGAAACATGCAACGACTGGGGTGGATCTCAAGGGAATTATGCTGAATAGAAGAAACATGTCCATTCTTAAAGGTTTCATACTGTATGGTACTATTTACCAGCTAGAGAAAACTTTCTGCTTTCAAAGGGCTCAACTGATGGGTCCGGCCCACCTGGATAATCTCCATATTTTAAGATTAACGGATTTAGAATTTTAATTACATCTGTAAAATCCCTTCACAGCAGTCCCAGATTTGTGCTTGATTGAATAACCAGGAGATGGGACTCTTGAAGGGATGTTATCTTTAGAATTCTGTCTACTGCGGGATGTATCCTTTCACTGAATTCTTGGGATAACTCTATTCAGTAACTCTACTGTCATCTCCAATTTATAGTTGAAGAAACAGGAAGAGAGAGTTTAAGTGACTTGCCCAAGGTCACACAGCTCTACGTGAGAAAGCCAGGGTGAAACTCAGTGGCCTTATTCCAGAGTCCACAACTTAACCATTGTACTGTGCTCCATAGAAGACGGTTGACATTTATAAGCAGGAAACTGAGGTAAGGTAGGAAAGAACAGGGAAGTAGGGAATAGAAAAAGAGCTATTCCCTTAAATGCCAGGCCTTGTGCTAGGTGCTTCTTATGCGTTGTATCGTTTTACTGAATCCTAGCAACTACTCTACAAGGTAGAGATGATTATTATCCCTATTATAATCGCCTCCTGTCAAAGTAAGTACCCAAGTCAGATCCATCTGAACTCCGATCCCACTATTACCCACTGTGGATGCAGCTTCCCTAGGGCCTGGGTCCCTGAGGACGTTTGCCTCAGATCGGAGCCCCAGGAATCTCAGAAGCACAGTCCTCAATGAACTTCACTCCCCTACCCCCTTGGTTCCTCACCTTCGGTTGGAAGCCACTGGGATCCTCCACCCTTTGATCTGGCTCAGCTCCGTATCCGAGATCTCGACCTGCAGGGGGAGTCGGGGCGCCCAGACGGTGACCTCTAACTGGGAGGTGAAGTGCTGGTGGGTGAAGTTCACGATCGTGTCCACTTTGCTTTTCATCTCCTTCCCATTTGCAAAAATCGAATCGCAGCCGTTGGAGACCTTGGGGGAGGGGATAGAATCCCCAGATGCATCAGCAGGAAAAAGCACGTGCAAAACCTGACACTGAAAGTTCATGAACTGCAACAGCTCTCATTTATGAGACCCAAGGCAACCAGGAGAACATGACTTGAACAAAAGGTAATTTGCAGGCACTAATTAGGGACAAATGCAGATAAACAGACTCCAGGAAAACCATTCTGTATTACGAACTACTGACAAGTAAAATCATAAACATAATTGAATGGAGTTCCATAACCTTTTTTGCCTTTTGTGTGTGTTTTTTCCCCTTTACCTCACCTCCTTTAGGTACTCAAACCACCGCTAATCAAACCCCACTTGCAACACATTTCACTCTTGCACTGTATCTGGAGATGCTTAAAAAGGTATCTGTATGTTACTAAAGCAACACTTTGGTCGAGCCATAAAGGGGATTTTTTTTTTTCCCCCTGAAAAAACCAAGAGAGCTTTGCACTGGATTAAAATCCTTGCAGGAAAATACTCATGCAATGCACTAGAAATGTGGACATAATTATTTTTGCCCCATTACGCTATAATTTTGCAGGATGGAGGTGAGGACGCGGCATTTTGTTACGGACTTCTGACCCAGCTCGTGGAGGCACCCTTTAGTGCGCATGCATTCGCGGGTTGGCTGTTAGACAACATAAGCCCCCATTTCACTTCACATCTTCCGGATAAGCAAGGAAGACGTTGATGACTTTCTCTCCTGGACCATCAGGAGAATGAATGTCTTTTATGTATGTATCTGGGTGGGGAGGGAGGAGGGAGCAAAGGTCACGTTATGTGCGGAAGACACAAAACCAGCACTCAGCTCAGCACAGAATCACAAAACTGCCAGGGGTCCACACAGTCTCATTTTACAGGTGAAGAACCTGAGGCCAGCAATGCGACGTCACTGGCTGGAGGTCACACACTACTTTTAGGGGTACCGTGTGGTGCTGGGCCGCTGTCAGGATGCCCCAGCTCACCTGGAATGCCACCAGGCAGCCTGTTTTGCAAAAGCCACAAATGAAGACTCACCTTCGACCTCTTCTTCCTCACCTGAATCAGTACCTGCAGCCCAGGCCTCTCTTCCAAGCCCCAGGTGCACATGTCCAACTGCCCCCTCCATGTGAACAGGTGAACGGCTCGGAGCAATGTCAGCAGCGCCGAGGTCGAAACTCAAAGAACAAACCTCCACGTTGTTCGGGACAAATTATCATCGCCTCCCTCCTCCCCCCAAAAAAGGGCGTGAATGTGAATTTGCTCCCACGAGAAGGAAAAGATGAGCCTGGTTCACTGTAGAGTGAAATCAAAGACTGAGGAGAAAATAACTAACGAGATGCTTAAACCCCTTTTCCTGCATCAGCCTCGCAGACACAGGTCCCTGTCATTGCCACCTCACAATGGCACCAACGTCTTTAGGAATCTTTAAGCATAATTAGCCAAGGCCACTAATGGGAAGATGGGAAGAAATCACAGTGACACTGCCCTGATAACCCTGGGCCACTAAGCAATGAGCAGCACGTGCTGGAGGGAAACGGTGCATCAGGCTGAGTTCATCTGGGGAGCCGCTTCCCCATCCTGCCAGAACTTAGCCTTCCACAGTCCCTTGCCCTCCAGGGTCTACTACCCTGAGCAGCACATCTACCCTCAGATGACAGTGGAAAGTGGCAGCTAATGTGTTTCTCCCCCTGAAACTCCAGTGGGAGTTGAAAAAAGACAATTCAATCACTTTTCGAAGCTTAAAAGAATCTATTTTGCCCGTCCCCTCTCTTTGTCTGCTTTACTTTTTAAAAGGGAGAAGAAAAACCATGAGACAAGCAAATCAGCTGTCTTTTAGGGCATGTTCGAGGGCTGTAAATCTGCATTATTGTGCCCAGGATTGTAAAGAGAGCAATCAGAACAAGATTTTCTATTAGAGCAGAAAATGGAATGGAGCACCATGTTCTTAAATTCCTGCGATGCTGACCCAATGCTGAGCCCGACTTCCCCCCCTTAAGTACTTAGAAAGGGGTGGAAGACCCATTCTAGAGAAACCCCTGCCTTCTCTCCAGAGCACTGCCCCGGGAGACATTCGATAAGATCCCTAAAGATCCCTGGACTCAGTGGCTACACGCAGACCTATCTCAAGAGAGCAAGGTTCCTTACTGACAAGAACTCTACAGTGGATGCAGTAGGGGGTTCTGCCCTCAGCTTCTTCTGGCTCAGCTGGGCATCACCTATTGCTAGAACTTTCCCCATCCTACCCTCTACAGTACAGACCTCAACTGTCCTGAAATTTCAGGATTATTATGACCTATATGAGATGTATGTATGTGTGCATGTGTGTATTTCCTCTCAAAGGCATGGTTTAGTATTTGCTAATTCAGTGTCTGCAGTGACTTTATAAGACATAACTACTGCAAATAATGAGACTCAATTGCAGTAGGTATCTCTTATTGGTATAGGACCTCACTGCCTGCAATGTTCTTCCTCCACGCTCAAAGCCTTAATCCCCACAAATAACTCTGTGGGGCGGGCATCATGATCCTTGTTTTACCTGGACTGAATCCAGTGTAGAGAAAGGGAACATCACTTCCCAGGGCTTTACCTGTGTGCGGAATGATGCCAGCTGGCCCCCAGGACTGCTGACGCCTGCCCAGCACTCTTTCCTCTGCCTGTTCACGCCAGTCCCCTCCAGAGACTTCCCACGGTACACGGGACAAAGTCCAAACTCCAGATCACAGCTTACAAGACCTAAGGACCTGGTACTACCTCCTTCTCCAGGCTCCCTTTGCACTTCCCTCCCTGCCCCCCTGCACAGACTCCCCACCAGTCCCCCATGGGTCTTCTCTCCCTTGGCTCTCCTGAGCTTATCCCCATCCGGAGGCCTTCCCGCGATCTTCCTGTGACTGAGACCTGCTTGTCCTTCGGGTCTGAGGCAGACATAGCTGGTTGTCTATGGGCCACTCAATCACACAGCAGCACCGCTGCCCCGTCACATACACACACGCACATCTTCCTCTTTTCTGTCCAGCCATGCTCCTTGCCAGTGACTGGCTTAGGGGAAGGCATGTGACACAATTCTGGCCAAGGAGGCGTGAGGAGTCTGCTGGGGATTCTGGGAAGGGCCTCCTGGCTCCGAGATGCCCAGAAAGCGGCCCCTCCTTCTCCACTGGATGCTGCCACATGGGAGGTGACAACAGGAGCTGCAGTGGTGATCTCAGAGCCTTGGAGGGCTGGCCAAGGAGCAGGCTGACATGGTGAGCGTGGAAGGAGAGAAAGACGGAAGGAACCACATCCTCAGTGACCACCTGGATGGACCACCGGAGCAGCCCACCTGGAACCACCTGACTTTTCAACTTCTTATCACGTGTTTTTCTTTCTGTTGTTGTCAAAGCCATTTTGGTCCATGGTATTTTGTTACTTGCCACCAAAAGTGGCATAAATTATGTAAGAACTCAGCTCAAATGTCACCCCTCAGAAGGGATTGCTTGAGTCATTTCTAATGTAAAGTTGAACGTCCCTCACCTGGTCGCTCTACTGCTCTCCCCTGAGATACAGCATTCGCTTCACTTGCTATTTAGAAAAGAAGCGAGAATTGAGTCTGTGTATCAGTGCCCTCCCTCTGAGTCTGCCAGACCGATGGCTGATGCATCTGTGTCTGCACCGTAGGAGCTGCCCCTGCTGTACAAGGCTTCCCTCTTAACCCCTCCCCCGTCTTGAGAAATGTGTTAGAAAGAAAAAAGCTACATCATCATGGCAATGGAAGCAGTCTATCTCCTTGGCAACTTGGTAAGAGCAGTTAAAGAAGAGTATATGGTGTTTGTTTAAGCTGAATTAAGTGAAGGGTACCTTCTGCAATGCTCCTAATGAAAACAAAAATGAAACAATGCCTAGTTCAATAAATAGCAGTGCATACAAATTAAACTCTATGAATCCCAGAAGAACTTTAAATAAAATTTAAGAAAAAGGAAAAATAATCATGATATAATATTTAGTGAAAAAATGATGGAGTTAAAATTATATGGACACACTTATATAACTGAATCACTTTGCTGTACACCTGAAACTAACACAACATCTTAAATCAACTATACTTCGATAAAATTAAAATTTTTTAGAATTATATGGACGCGTTAATACTAATTTTATAAATATATGTTATGTGTGTTTGTGTATTAATGAAGAATAAAAAGATTTGAGTAATGGGGGGGAAAGCTACCTAATCAAAGAGTATGTTTCTCACAAATTCACAATAAATGCTGAATTACGTATTAAGACAGGCAAAAAGAAACTAAGTAAAGAAATAACACCTTTCAATTCAATTACCAAATCAGACATTGTGTATTTACTACCAAGTTTAGCAAGTACATTTTGTCTGAGGAGCAGTGAGTACTCAAAAAATATTCATTTTACCTTGAGCTTTTATATCCCCAAGAAGTACAAAGAGCAAAAATAATAGCTATCATGTACTGAGTGCTCACTATGCATCATGCATTGTTTTTAAAACTTTACATAGAATGATAGCCATTAAATCCTCCAAATATCCCATTCGTTAAGTGTTTTGTCCCTATATCACAGATGGGGAAAATGGGGCTCAGGAGAGAGAGCTTGAGCAGAGATCACAGCTGGTGAGGGGCAGAGCAGGGATTCGCACTCAGGTCCTCTGATTCGGGGGCAGGGGGTCCTCAAACTGTGTGTTACCCCTCCGTACAGCCCACAGAAGGAAGACCTGATTGGGAAAGGCAAGACCTAAACACACACGTTGTGATTTTTTAAATGAAACTCATCAGGGTATAATTTCTGTTCAATGCACCGTATCCGTTTGGAGGGTACAGTTGGATGAGATTGAAGGTGCATGCTCTGTGAAACCACTGTCATGCTCGGACACAGAACACTCTCATCCTCCCCAAATGTCCCTTGTGCCCCTTTTCGGTCCATTGCTCCCTCTGCCCCTGGCCCCAGGCCAACGTTGATGTGTCAGTAAGCATGAGGTATCAATTAATTAGAGGCCAGCTTGATAGTACTCAAGTCCAGGCAGAAGGAGCTGGAAGCAGCAGCTCGGTGCCTCAGCCTGAGGTCCAGTAACCTGGGTTCTTGTCCAAACTCTTCCCCTCATCATGCCTGAATAAGTCACTCCCCGTCTCTAGGCTCAGATTCTGCATCTGTGAACCCATGGGTACCCGAGGTTTCCAGCTTGGACTCCCTCCCATCCTATCATTGGAGGATGGAGAGAGCAAACTCAGAGTCCCAGTGGTTTTTTTTGTTTGTTTGTTTTTTGTTTTTTGCAGTACGCGGGCCTGTCACTGTGTGGCCTCTCCCGTCGCGGAGCACAGGCTCCAGATGCACAGGCTCAGCGGCCATGGCTCACGGGCCCAGCCGCTCCGCGGCATGTGGGATCCTCCCGGACTGGGGCACGAACCCGTGTCCCCTGCATCGGCAGGCGGACTCTCAACCACTGCGCCACCAGGGAAGCCCCCCCAGTGTATTCTGACATAGCTTTTCTCTGCCGCAGATCCCTCATCTGTAAAATAAAAATAAATCATTCATTCATTTAATAAATATTTATTTAATGTCAATTAAGACCCAGAAACTGTCCTAGGTGCTGGGGATAGAGTGATGAACAATACAGTCCCTGCCCTGATGGAACTGACTGTGGAATGGGGGAGACAGACAAACTCAACACACACCTAGATATAAATGTAATATCAGGTAGTGAGATGGGCTTAGAAGGAAAATCAAGCAAGGTAAGAAAACAGTGATAGCGGTTTTAGTTAGAATGGGCAGGGAAGGCCTCCCTGGAGAGATCGCATTTGATTAGAGACCTGAATGAAGTGAGGAAGTGAGTCATGAGCACATGCAGAAGATCAGGAAGTGCAAAGGTCCTGAGACAGATATGTTCTTGCCATATTCAAGGACCAAAAGGGAGGGCAAGGGAGCACAAAAGTAGCTGGGGGGCTGGATCGTACTCCACTGTGTAAGTATAATGAGAAGCTGTGGGGTTTGGGAGCAAGGAAGTAGCATGATTGGACGACATAACAGAATACCTCTAGCAGGAGTGGCAGAAGGGGAGCCCATGCAACAGAGACGTGAAAGAGGTTCCCATCAGGGTGGTGTGATGGAGGGAATGAGATGTGGTCAGGTTCAGGATGCCTTTGAAGGCAGCCCTGGCAGGAGCTGCTGCTGTATTGGCTATTGGGTGTGAGAGAAGGAGAAGCCACAGATGACTGCTAGCTTTCTGGCCCGAGCAACCAGAAAAATGGCATTGCCATCCCTGTGATAAGGGAGGCCTGCAGGAAGGCAGATTTGGGGAAGAGAGAAAGAATCCGGAGTTCCATTTCAAAAATATTCAATGTGAAATGTTTATTAGACATCTGAATGAAGATGTTAGGTAAGAAGTTGGAAGCACAAGTACAGAGTCCATGGAGAAGGGCTCAAGACGAAGAAATAAATTTGGATCATGCCAGCATATGCAGTATTTAAAGCCAGGAGGTTGAATAATATCCCACATTTCAGCCCTGAGCCTGCTAACACTTAGAGGTCATTAATATAAGGACCTGACAATATGGGGCCAATTTGTTAAAAAGGAAAAGCCAGGGGGACTTCCCTGGCTGTCCAGTGGTTAAGACTCCGTGCTTCCACTGCAGGGAGCTCGGGTTCGATCCCTGCTCGTGGAACTAAGATCCCACATGCCGCGCAACATGGCCAAAAAAATTTTTTAAACTAAAAAAAAAAAGGAAGGAAAGGCCATAGAGAGAATGGTATCTCAGAGGTAAGTGGTGAAGATTCTCCGAAGACAGGATGGGATTGATATCAAACACCGAGAGGAAGCCGGAGTCAGTTGTGCACTGAAAGCTAACCGTTGGAATTGGCCGTGAACCCTGGAGACCCTGACAAAGGGACTTCAGCGGAGAAGAGGCAAACCTCTGATGGTGTGGGTTCATGACAGAATGGGAAGTGGGGGAGTGTGATACAGAAAGCTTTTGCAAGGACGTTTTCCAGAACGGGGAACAGAGAAATGAGAAAAGGGATGATAATGCCTGCCCTAAGTGTTAAGTAAGATGAACCACAAAAATCACTTAACAGACAGCAAGTGTTTTCTGAGTGCTGATCTTCAGTCCAGCTCTTCCATGCTAAGTCGACACAAGAGTCTCCAACGTGCATTGTACAACCCAATGGCCCCATACTAATGCCAAACTCACCAAATCCCACTCTGAGTTCGGAGACTGAGATGAGAGAAGAAATGAGTTGCCTGTCACCTGGAGCTTCAGGCAAAAAACAATCAAATAAAATCACCATTTCCTGAGTGATCACTAAATGTAAGTCACTGATATAATACTGTCTTCCAACACCCCTGACCAAATACCTGTCGTGTCTAGAGAGATTTTTCAGTCTAGTTACAAAAATTGGAAACAGGAAAAAAAATCAACATATACAGACATGCAAATTAATAGATTGCACGTCTAATAGATTTGCTGTCTAATAGGCAGCAAAATGGAGGGAAGTCTTTCTCAGAAGTAAGAAGGAGACATCAAAGAACAATTTTCGGGACCCAAAGGTGAAGATAAGTGAGGAATTCTCTTACATATATATGACCTTTCTCTTTACCCCGCGGCAGGGGGACAGATGGGAAGGAGGAAGGGAGGAAGCAGGGGTACAGCTTTAAAGACGAAGCCTGACATATACAGCATGTTACAATTTATAAAACATCATCCTACTTGATAGTCTCTCTCTCTCTCTCTCTCTTTTTGGCCATACCACATGGCTTGTGGGATTTTCGTTCCCTGACCAGGGATTGAACCCAGGCCCTCAGCAGTGAGAGCACAGAGTCCTAACCACTTGACCGCCAGGGAATTTCCCCCTCCACTTGACATTCTTGATTGCCTCATGTGGTAGATTTCAGTGCCATACACAACACTGCACCCTCACCCTTTGCCTTGTGAATTTGTGGTTCCCCCCACCAGAGGTAAAATATGCTTTATCTCAACAATGTTGGGTTTGGGCAAATGACTCCTTTTGCCCAGCAGAATTTTAACAAAAAATTCTCCATAAAATACTGAAAACACAGAACAGGGAACTCTGCTCAATATTACAAAACAACTTAAATGGGAAAAGAATCTGAAAAAGAATAGATACATGTACATGTATAACTGAATCACTTTGCTGTACACTTGAACCTAACACAACATTGTTAATCAACTCTACTTCAATATAAAATAAAAAGTTAAAAAAAAAATAATTAAAGGATTGGGTTTGCCCTCTTGGTGTCTGCAACCTTGATGAGGTGAACCCCAGCTGATCTGAAGACCTGTGAGCAATAAAAAAAAGCTCGTGGTGGCACGTGACTAAGATACTGGGGCTGTTTGTTATGCGGGTGTAACTAACTGATACAGTCTATGACAATGTGTCTCAAATAGTGTTTGAAGCACAACCCACATTAGAAAATACATCTTACATTAGGACCAATACACAAAAAGTATACATAAAGGCAAAAGCCAAAGTTTCATGAAAAAATCCTTCACCTCATTACTTGCAAGTCACTCTGAATTTTCTATTCTGTTTTATCCCATCCCATTCTATTCCACTCCACTCCACTCTATGCCATTCCATTCCAGTCCATTCTATTCCTTCACTTTTTACAAAATGCTGGTGAGATCCCATAAAAACTGGCCCTTAATCTGAAAAAAATCCTGCACTGGAGCATTGTGGGAAAGTTATCCTTTACCCATTTTACAGATGAGGAGACTAACGCTCAGTTAGGTCACCTAGCCAGTAACGGAGGGCCAGTGTCCCAAGAGGTGTATTCTGACCCAACACTGTCCTTCTCTATTGGTCAAATAGCTGCTGCAGTAACCGCTGAGCCCCTCTCTATATTCAGTTCATTCTTAGTTTTCACTTAAAGTATTCTTAAAATGAGGGGCCTGGCTTATCCTCTGCTTGATAAAAATCAGAGACAAAATCAAGTCAGCTAAGTTCCAGTTTCAGTTCAGAGAGGTAAGATGGCTGAAAAGAGCACTTCTCTTGCCCTTACCAAACTGCAAATTAAAAGCTTTTCTTAAACCCATCAGAGAACTGCTGATGCAGGGCTACAAACTAACCTGGAATCTGGAGACAGACACATGCCCACAGGGAGGAAGAGAAATCGAGCATTTGCTTCCCCAGGGTGGACCCTGCTGGATGGCATATAAGCTAGAAAAAAAAAGAATCCAAGGGAAGTACTGACTTGCTAAAGGCCCCCGTAGGGGCTGGTGTGAGTGTGAAGCTTTAGAGCCTGTAAACAACGGAGCTTGTACCCCCCGGGCTTGCTCTACGAATCCCATCGGGCCCTCAAGGGAAGAGCTAGCAGCATCCCCAGGACAGCTGGATCAGGAGGGGGACAGCAGCCACAGAGGAAACTCCGCACAGTTCCATATCCTCTGTGTCCCCTATGGGGCAAAAGTCTCAGTCTTTAGGCAGAAGTATAAGAAAAACTGCCATTTAGGGCCCTAGGGGGATTCCGTTGTATCTAAAGTAACCAGTTTGAGTTAAATTTAAGCTGCTTTATTAAAAAGAGGCCTGCCTGACTCTAGCAAACAGCTATGTGCTCCTGGTGACTAAGTTCCCTCATTAAAGTGTATACAATAAGAAGCTCTAGGACATTAACAGCGCTCCTGTCCCCAGTGGGTCCCCAGACTATGCTTTCGCTGGTCAAAGGCATCCCCCTCTCTGAGTCATAACTGTCTACCCCTTCTCTTCGATAAGTAAACATACCACCTCCATCATCTTTTTTTCCCCCTAGAACATTACTGAAGTGTGCTGAATAATACCGTGTGATTCTGAGCAGGTAATTTAACCTGAGTTTCTGCTCCTTCACCTGTAATGTCAATTGGCCTTCAGCTGGCACAAATATAGCATTTGCTTATAACATACCTCTTTCTTTTCTCAATGTCCCGTGCAAATGGCAGTTGGGTTCTAAAGTTA
>RJWK010016717.1:0-18788 GCA_004363435.1 Platanista minor
TTATTTGTAGTGAAGTGGATGGACCTAGAGTCTGTCATACAGAGTGAAGTAAGTCAGAAAGAGAAAGACAAATACCGTATGCTAACACATATATATGGAATCTAAGAAAAAAAAAAATGTCATGACGAACCTAGGGGCAAGACGGGAATAAAGACACAGACCTACTAGAGAATGGACTTGAGGATATGGGGAGGGGGACTGGTAAGCTGTGATAAAGTGAGAGAGTGGCATGGACATATGTACACTACCAAACGTGAAATAGATAGCTAGTGGGAAGCAGCCGCATAGCACAGGGAGATCAGCTCAGTGCTTTGTGACCACCTGGATGGGTGGGATAGGGAGGGTGGGAGGGACGGAGACACAAGAGGGAGGAGATATGGGAACATATGTATATGTATAAGGGATTCATGTTGTTATAAAGCAGAGACTAACACACCATTGTAAAGCAATTGTACTCCAATAAAAATGAATTAAAAAAAAAGAAGGTTAAAGTATGAAAATAATGGTAATTTGGACAAAAGAGTACAGCAACAGAGGTCTTTCAAAAGCACTAAGCATCCTAAAACTCAGGATATTTTATCATGGAGCAAAATGGTTTTTTACGCCACATATAAGAAATGTCTTATGTAGTTTCTAAGGAATGTAAGAATCTTACATTTATTTTTGATAATTTCTGATTGCTAAAGACTATTACTAATTATTTCTAAGTATATATCTGATTCTGAGCTTAAAATCTTACAGAATAAAACATTACTAATATTTTTTGTAGGATGCCATTAAGTCATGTCAAATCCTCAAACACACTGACTTTTGCGTCCATTCCTTCTTTCATTTCTACTGCTTCAATACTGAAGACCCTCATCAGATCACATCTGGGCTACTACTTTATTCCATTCCTGTCTCTAGAGTGATGAGATTTGATCATCAGCTAATAAAGATCACTTTTCTCAAAAACTTTCAACAGCCCCCTACCGACAATGGGATAAGGCTGAATTCTTTAAAAAGGCATATAAGGCCTCCCTTAAAAAAAAAAAGAAAAAAAAGAGGGAGACTTTCAAACGTGAAAGTAGTGCTAGCGTCTTATAATAGAGTCCTTAACTATTTCAGAGTTGTCCCAATTGTTTACTCTTGGGACAGCTATCTCCAGTGAGTGCAATATTGTAATTCTTTATTCCATTTATTAGATATTGAGCGATGACACATATTATATTTCCACCCTGTGCTCACCTTATGTCCTTAGGCACACTGGGCTGTCAGAGAAGTACTTTGGACTGCAGTTATAGCAGTACTTTATGATTTTAATTGTGTTATAAATAGGGGCTGCTTGCTGACATCCCTATGGCTGGTATAATATTCCCTCCTGTAAGTCTATAAATTCTAGCTCATTGATTACCTTCTCCTTTGCACTAGCCCTGCTACCCTTTATCTTAACTAAATTCAAAATTCCTTATACATTCATGTTTTTGTGTGAATTTATTGAATTAATCCCTTAGGCCTGAATTTCCTGTGTGCATATATAATTCTTTTTTTAAATGTTTTCTTGTTCCTTGACTCATAGTAGTCTTTTTGAGAATAGTAAAGCATCTGTCAGCTCTTCTAACACCTGGTACTGTGCTGTGCAGAGGGTAGGAGTTCTATATATGTTTGCAAAATGGAATTAATCTCATTAACATAGTCATGCTGATTCGCTTGTCCTCAGAGACATGCAGAGCAGTCTTACCAGCTAGCAAAGACTCAGAATCCTGAGATATAAAAGACCATTCCAGGACATTTTCTTCATCCAGAATGGTTATTACAAGTCCATACACATTGTGCTGCATGTTCTACAAAACAAGCAATGTAGATTTCATCTAAAGTCCAGTGACACAATTATATGACAATTATACACAACCTGGAATATAAAATAAAATGGAATCTTTAGTTTTAGGACTCTACTGCTTGAGCCACTGGTAATACTAACTGGTTGGGATACCTGACAGGAAATCCAGTAAACAAGGACACTTATTAACACTGGAGAACTATCCACACATTCTCATACTCTGTCGGCTACCCAATAATCAATAAGAGTGGACTTTATTATAGGCTGCAAAAGTGAAACCAAGGTTTAAAGTATCAATTGCTGTTGTTTTGCAGAGTTTTCAAGTCTCAAAGACTTATTTATTTTATATCCTTCTGAAAATTTCTTCCATTCTCCGCCTACTTCTTATGCCCACAGTTATTGCTAAAGGAGAATATTAAAGTAATTGATCAATGCCTGATTAAAAGTGTGCAAGTCTTTCATTATCTGCACAAGGTGATTGAATTCCTTCTGCCTGAGCAGCAAGATTCTCTTTTAAATTGTTGCATCAGGAAATGACAGTGCGTGTGGATTGCAGTGCCATTTGTTGGTGCGAGTGAGCAAGTTCTCTATCTCTTTTGTATCAGAACGTGGAGAAGAGACCACTCATACCCACCAGGAAGATGGTTACTATAGGATAACTACTGGTCACTTGATCTTTGGACTGAATGTTTGATGTTTTCTGACCCCCCTACTCCAAATACACACACACACACACACACACACACACACACACATATAACCTATTTGTTTTAGTACTCAATTTCACTGTATGTACCTCATCAACTGTTTCTGTACATTTGATAGCTAGTGTTTTCTTTTTCCAAAAAGTTTTTGAAATATCATGTTGTTGGATAAGCAGGAGAAACAACACATGCCTTGTGTGGGGTAGTAAATATTTATCTGTCAGGCAAGGTTGACTTTCAGTTATCAGGGGTAAAGGAGATGTAAGTAACAAGAAGAATCGAAATTGTCACATAAATAATAGAACAGTTTCTCATTGAAAATCAATAGATTATATTAATATATTTTCTTCATCCAGCTTTTTAGCAAAATGAATAAGTAGTATGTTCACCTCATTGCCCTTCTGTACATCCTCTGGTGGACAAGCTTATAATCAATTAGTGAAGATAGCCAGAAACATAATAGGCAGAGAAGACTGACAAATAAAGACATGGATAATTTGCCTCTGAATAATCTCGATTAATGCTAAATCAAAGCTTTTAGCCTAAATGCAAGGAAGCCACTTTGCAGCATTGTCTCTTTTGCATAATACAGAAAAAATAGAAATCGGTTATAAAGACAAGATGCTTTCTATTCTGTGTCTTGGTACCTGAAGAATATGCTCAACTTTTGGTGTCAGGGACAGTTTTAGAAATCTGATGGAAGTTATGGACACTCTTCGTAGAAAAATACACAATTATAGCGACAGCACAAGGATAGCATATGAATATAAGAATACGATTGATGCTCCCTGGAGTTGTGCAATGCTGACATACATATATTTCCTATCCTTGGGACTCCAGCTTAGGAAACCCTGCCGTGCTTACTCTCTGCTGTGATCTTTGGCCGAATTGAGTTGGAAATCAAGTAAGCAAGATTCTATTTTTATCTAGGCCAGTGTACCCACTTCTCCTATGGAAATGCAGTGACTTGAAGCCTATCTAAATCAGTAGAAGGGTAGTATTTCCAGGTGGCACTGATCTTAGGAGAAATTCAGTGGCCTTGCTCAGAATGTCACAGTTACTTACAGAAGGAACAATGAGGAACAAATCAGTTTAAAAATGCCATTGCCATAGTTGACCATTCCAATCTAAATAAATCTCTTATGCCTTGGTGCAGCTTTCATCTGACTTCTAGTCTCTTCTACAGCTGGCTTTATTGAATGTTCTAAACTTTCCTGCACATGAAATATTTTGAAAATGCAATTCAATTGCTAGCAGCACAGGAATGAAAAGAAGCAAGGAAATGGCTCTTCAATGAGTTTTGGCTTTTTTTTTCTGGATTAGATGAGCAGCTGTTGATCAGTAAGTCTACCAAAATGGCAACTTGAGCCAAATCAAACTCAATTAAATTGGACTTTTAACTCCAGTCAGCCTTCTTAGAATACTTGAGAGCGTGCCAGGGACAATGAGGGCATCCTAAAGGTGCCATTCCCTCTAAATGGATAATTCCTTTTCTTCTGTCTTACTTCCAAGTTAGCCCCATTTGCTCACATTTTCACATCTTAGAAATGACTTATTCTGTGCTTTGATGTATGAGTGCAGGTAGTACTAAAAGGGATGATTTTTTTGAAGACTGTTGATGTAGGAACAGAGAATGCTTAAACATACTCAGTCCAACCTATGTGTTCTTCCATTTAAGAAAATCTTTTGAAAGACTACTATGAACATGATACCCTTTTTGGAGTCTATATTTGTGTCTGAGTTCTCAGTTTTATTTAGAACCTCATGGTAACCTGTTGAGGTGAATGGAGTATTTTACAATTCAAGAGGCTTAGCAAAGTGACTTACAAGTAGTAGAAAGGTGGTCTGGAACACATTTCTCTTGGTACTCACTATAGCTCATCATATGACAGGGAGCTTCCTTCAGGGATTCAGGGAGTTTTGTTAAGAAATACATAATGATGCTTCGGATGATTTTGAAGGAAAAAACTCTTAATAGTACTAAAATTGAGAAGATGGTGTTTTGAATTCATTTCTCACCAACATAGCAAATAATCTAGATAGAGTGTATCTTTAACAGAATCCCCAAATTTTCCATCTGGAGGGACCACAATAAATCTGATTTCTTACTCCTGATTTCTTTCTCATGATACCCATAAGCATTCCCTTCTACCTTCCCACAATATCATGGGGAAAAAGCAAAGCTATGTTGACAATACCCTTGGTTTTGTTTATCCCCATAGCAGAGAACATTGATTTGTTTATAGACCAGCTTTGCCAAAATGTTTTGAAGAAGGAAGGATTTCTTTAACAGGGAACATGAGAGTGGACATTGGGCTGTGGACCATGAATATTTAGTTCAAAACAGGGGGATCTATTTTTTTTCCTGCCTGTGTTTACATTGTGTCACGCAGTAATATTGGGTGTTTTTCTTTAACCTTGAACTCAGAAAATGCCTGAGTCGTTCATTTCTTGGGCTGCAAACACACTTCAAAATGTAGCAACTCATTTGGTAAAAATTATCCAGCCAATCAGATGTATTGGGAAATATGTAATACATACACAGGGAGCATGGGAAGGGCAGGGCTGATATTTTGAAAGCATGAGAGGATTCTGAAAATCAACTACAGTAAGGTCAGTGCACTTTTGTGGGTCTAAGACTGTCCCCAGACACCAGTGACCCAAAGCCTGTCCTGTTTTCAGGGAACAGCTAGTCATTTTGATACTGTGTTCGTGTTTGCATGTTGGTAGATACAAAGAGACAGCACAGTCACAACTTCAATTGTTTTTACACAAATACACAGAGAAGATGTATCTTCCTTATTTTGTCTGTACTTAATTCTGTTTCCTCACAAACTTCAGTCCCCTGGGTAGAAGGAAGAAAACAAACATTTAGTCCTTGCAGTGGACTGAATTGTGTCCCGCTTCCCCCTCAAATTCATGTGTTGAAGCCCTAACCCTCAATGGTTGGAGAAAGGGTCTGAGTGGAGGTGATAAAGATTAAATGAGGTCATAAGGTAGACCCCTAATCCAATAGGAGTGGTGACCTCCTAAGACAGAGAGACACCAGAGCTCTGGCTGTATGCCATGTGAGCACCCAGGGAGAAGGTGGGCATCTGCAAGCCAGGGAGAGAGCTCTCATCAGGAAACAAACAGGCCAGCACCCTGATCTTGGACTTCCCAGCCTCTGACACTGTGAGAAATTAAATTCTGTTATTTAAGCCACCCTACCTGTGGTATTTTGTTACGGTAGCCTGAGCAGACTAATGCAGTCTTGTAAGCTTAAATAACTTAAGCCATTAATTTAGGATATACTCAGTTTCACTGAGAAAAAAAAAAGATTCAAATTTTTGTTTTCTCTGTCCCCTTCTCCAGCTTCTTTCCAACAAATACTTGGGTAAACGTGAACATGTGTGGCACTGCAGCCCCATGGTGGATGGAAAGAATTTGGGTCCTTAGGGATAGTGTCCTCCAGCACCTTGTGGCTCTGGAACCGAGTCCTCTGTCCACCTGCCAAGGGCTGGTCCTGCTCACAGTCACAGTTGATGTCTGTGGCTGGCATAGCAGTAGCTAGCTGGCCACTCTGGCCCTCCCTTGCCAACACAGCCTCACCTCAGCTCTCACAGGTGTCTGAGATTCCCCCTCATTCTGCTCCATTTCACTGTGGTGAACTCTATCACAGGCCCAGAGCTCTCAGCTCCACTGCCCATTACTTCTACTATGGGCTGCAGGACTTTCTGCACCCTACCCCTGCCACGCTCAACCCAAGAATGGGCAGGAAAGGCAACTGTCAGGGCATGCTTTTTTTCTGTCAGACGATACTGTTCCACCTAGTTTACTTTGCTGTGATTTGCTCCTGGTTGACAGACTCATTCTTAAATGCCGTACGGTGAACCAGGACCAGAGATCCCCTCTGTTCTCAGTTTTTCCTCACTTCTGAGGACCCTTTCTTGTCATTTCCTTATCTTGTCTTATAGTATCTCATCTCATCTCATCTCTTCTCATCTCATCGCTTTCTAACTTCCTTCAATCTCCCAGGAATAGAAAAAAAAGTAGTCTTGTTCTCTCACTCCAAGTCCTATCCCCTTTTCATCAGTGAGAAGCAAGTTTTATGGCCTAGAAGTGAGGGGGATATTTTTTCTACCTTCTGGGCTGGACAGATTTTATAAGCTGAGTCTTGGACCTTGATATGCTAAAGAAGGTTATAAAGGAATTTAGCCAATGTGTTCTCTGTTTCTGTTTCTCCTCTCCACGTCTGTTGTCCTGGGGACATAAACCTTAGAGATATAAAGCTGCAAATGGACAAAAATGTACAGGAAGAATGAAAAGGAATGGCTTTATATTCACAAAGATATTATCCTTGTTTATGAATGGGATTGTCCATTTTACCATGCACGTATGCTTGAATTCTGTGTACTTATGAATGGTTTCATCGTACATGAACCTTACTCCTTGAGACAGGTGTCAGAGATGTGGACAAACACCACTAGTGTTCACCATGAACACGCGGTGAGCAGGAGTTTAGGGTTTGAGGATACTTCCAATCCTCTAAGATTGGGTCTTCTTCCACCACCTCACCCAAATTTCATTGGTTTTTACGTGCTAGTCTTCTTTTGTAAAGTGTGCACATAAGGGAGACTCACCCAGCTCTGATGTTGTGTGAATGACTGGTTCTTTGCCCTTTTGAAAGCATAATTTAATTAGCTAGTCAAAGTATCTTTCAGTTAGAGCTCTATTTTGTCTTTCCAGGATACTGTATATTTCGATCTTCTGAGTCACTGAGCATCCTGGTGGCCATCTTTTAAACGAGTCTTCCTGTCATATTGCATTTTGTTTCTTATCTGCATCGTAGAGGGGAGAGCTACTTTTGATGAAGTTCCAGTTTGAGTGCTGTTTGCCCTCGCTACTCAATTACCGCATTCCCTGGCAAGTTCAGTTAAGGACCCTGAGAAGATTTCTTAAGTCCACAGCCATTTAAACAGGCAAAGTTACACATGTTTAAATGACCATCATTTTGATGATTTAGAACTTGGAATAACAAGGAATATTTCTTATTGCCTTCCATTAGTTTGTTTAAAGTTATTATTAAAACTTTTTCTAGGCTTGGATAAACTGGGAAACTAAGACATAAAACTTATTTTAAAACACATATCCTTTAATATGTAATTAAAATAGTTTTCATTTATTCACATGTTTGTGGATAAGTTCTTTTCTCTTGAAGATCAACTTTCCATCAATGATCAAAGTGATGTAAAGCAATGACATATAAATGGGTACTTTTAGACAGTAATTTGGGGTTCCATCATATAACAATGACAGGAAATCCTATATAAAGATATAAATGGAAAATGATACCTGACTGATGGATTTAGGGGATAGGCTGATTGGCCCTGTAAGGAAAAGGCTGTTTTGTTCCTTGATGGGAGATTAGTACTGAAATAGATGTGTGAGTCAAACCTCTGCACAGTAATGATTTCCTGACAGGTACTCTCTCCAAACCCTAAGTACATTAAGTTTAAATCGAAAAAGCCTTTACGCTTTAAATATTTTTCTCATTTTTTCTATAAATTGGAAGAAAAAGGAATTTGCACCTTAAGTAGAGACTACAGTACTTGGTTGATATATAACAAATTGCTTACCATGGACCAAGACAGGCTCCTGGTGTAAAGCTGTATGACTGACTCAAGAAAACAATGCATTGGGGCTGGGCGTTAGCTTCTGAGTGGTTGAGATTGAGTGCTACCACAATTTGGAAGAATTCCCAGCACAAACAAAAAGAGATGTGCATCTGTCCCTTCAGTGACTTAGGGAAACCAGAACCATTTTTGATAAATTACATGTTTTCCCAGCTTTCAATATTTTATATTTTATAAGTCTTGGGGAAGAGACTTTTTTGACTCCAATAGCTGTCGATCTGTTGAAGTATACAGTGAACTGATTTCAAGTGTATAGTTGGTTACAGCTATAAGATCCATGTGAACAATGTCAACCATGGCTTAGCTATTGTTTAGCCGGCATCCAACTATGTCTGAGCCTCTTCTAAGGAAAAGACAAGAGACATTATTAATTGAGTATCTAATAAAAGTAGAACAATGTTCTGGGCACTTTGCTATTTGACTTAATCTTCACAATTTCCCTGGGAAGTTTGATGCCTATTTAAAGATGTGAGAGGTGAAGTTTATGAAAGTTAAATATACTATCCTTAGTCCCACAGCTGAAAATTGGAATGCCTGTCCCTTGAGTTCTGGTCTGCCAAATATTACTTTAGTGTTACTCTACCATGCTTCCTTTCTGAGTGACTTTTCCAAACAGTTCTATACATCCACTTCTTACCAATGGGTTTTGTCAGCACTGATCAGACTCACTGTCTAACCCACTGTATTAGTTTGCTAGAGCTGCCATAACAAAATACCACAGACTGGATGGCTTAAACAACAGGAGGCTAAAAGTCCTAAATCATGGTGTTGGCAGGTTTGATTTCTTCTGAGGCCTCCCTCCTTGGCTTGCAGATGGGCACCTCCTTACTGTGTCCACACATGGTCTTTTCTCTGTGCATGAACAACTGTGGTGTGTCTTTCTGTATTCAAGTTTTCTCTTCTTCTAGGGACAACAGTCAGATTGGATAAGGGCCTACTTTAATGGCCTCATGTCAACTTAATCACCTCTTCATAGGTCCTGTCTCTAAGTGTAGTCACATTCTGAGGGGCTAGGAGTTAGGGCTTCAATATATGAGTTGGGAGAGGGGGACATAATTCAGCCCATAATACCCACTTAGAAAATAATCAAAAGCATTAGACCATTTTCTCCTGGGCTTTGCATGGTCCTCCCCGTAGACCCAGCAAAGGACTCCAAATGCTGCCATGAAGGATAAATGCAGTGCTTACAGTGCCAGTTCTTATTTTGGGTTTTACTTATAACATATAGCTCAGACCTGTGAATCAAGCAGTCCTTACCCTTGTGGTGGGTTTTGTCCCTACTATATATAATCTATATATACAAGTAGATACAAGTAGATTTAAATCTGTGTAGACAAAATATTAAAATGGGGGCTTCTTATTCCTGACTCAAGATGCAGCTACTGACTTTTGTATAGACATAAGCATCGATCATTCATATGATGAGAAGACATCCAGAGTTCTAGTGACAGCAGGATAAAGGAGATTACTTACTTTCTTGAATCCAAGAAAGGAGATAAAATGGCAAGGACTTGGCAGGCTATCCTAGAAGCTTCGAGTAGTGACTACCAGGAGGGTAGTGGGCAAGACAGGAAGAGACAATTGGGAGAGGTCTAGGGACATGTAGTTGCAGTCTAGAATCAGCCATGGAGGAGAATCAGGGTTCCTGGTACTAAAAGGACAGGTCATAACTAAAGTAGAAGAATAATAAAGAAGACAGCAATTACACTAGCTAATGATTATTGCATTCCTATTGTGTGCCATTCCTACCATGTGCCAGGCATGTAAGGCTGTATGTACATGTTGTTGAGGACTTTATGAGGACTTACGTATTCTCTATGAGCTTTCTTCCATGCTACGTGGGTCTTGTGACCAATGATTTTCCTTCCTGCTCCCATTTCAAGGTCCTCTCTACCCTCTCTCATCTAAGTAGCCACTGAACCTTCTCATTCTCTGTCCTCCAAGTTCAAATTATCTAGTTTCCTGGAGTAACATCTAAGGATCTTCACCTAGGTGGTAGGTCTGGGATTTCTTCCATCTTGGTTTCTACTTTGTCACGGCTGTGAGGAGGAAAATCAGCATTCATGTACCATGAGAGAGGAAATGGGAGAGGAGGGTAAATATACAGTATTTTTTTTTAAAAGATGGAAACTTCAACATATAACCCAACAATAGATCCTTATTGTCTGTCTTTTCCAACTAGAATGAAAGTTCTATCAGAAGAGACACCTCTCCCAGGCTCACAGCATCAGCATAGGCAACTAATGCATAAATGAGGTATATAAAATTTTGAGTAGATGAAGGAATGAAGATGAGAATTCTCTCTGGTGCTCATTTGCTGCAGCCTTGCTTAACTTCCTAGGCTACTTTAATGTATATTTTTGCTCAAAATTATGGGCACAGAATCCTATAAGAACTCTTTGGTTTATGTAATATTATCCCACAACAGAACCTCCTACACTTTTCCAAAGATTTGGAATGGTGAAAGTAAGCCCTGTGAAATATCAGTTTTCCTATAATTAAAACTCTATTTCTTCAGACATGTCCTCACACAGAGGCAGAGACCAAATAATGGCCTTTGTATTGAATTAAGGCAAGTTATTGGAAAATGAATTCTATAGAATTTCTAGTTTTATTTTTCAAGAATGCTTAAGATCAGCAGCAGATGGTAAGCTCTTTGGACTAGATCTTGTGCATTTTGCTTGTAAAATGAGAGCACATATTCTGAATCTAGACAACTGAGTTGGAATTCTAGCTTCCCATTCTTGCTACCTTACTGTGTCTTGGCAAGTTGTTTAATCTCTCCCATAGGGTTTCATCGTCTATAAAATAGGAATCATAATAATGCCTGTCCCATAGTGTGCTGTGAGAATTAAATGAGCTACATATATAGAGCACTTAGAACAGGTATTCACATACTGAAGAGAAATGCAAGTGTCAGTTACTCTTACTGTGATAGAATGCGGAGTCCTTTGCTAAACATTCAATGATAATGTGCTTCTTAAAGCGTCCCGTGAACTAAATGACATATAATGTAGGAGACAGAGGACAAAGGATCTTAACAAAGACACATCCAGTGCTAAGCTAGGTATTTTATATACATTACCTCACTTAATCTTCACATCATTCCCCTTTACAAAACAAGAGCAAAACCAAAACCAAAGCAAACAAACAAGAAAAAACAGTCTTACGTTAAATATATGTAAGTTCTCATTCCTAACAAATGAAAGCCAGATTTCAATCTGGCTTTGTCAGATTCTGAAGCCTATCTTGTTTGAATGGTTTAAGTGCAGAAATACTCAGAGAAAGTTGACGTTTAGAAAATGTTCAGCTACAGGCCTCTGTGCTAAAAATGTTAAAGTGGCTGCAGAGTACCTAATTTGGTTTCCCAAAATTAGTTGATTATCTCTCTGGAGAAAAAAAGTAATTTCCCTTGTAGGGTATTGTAAAATCTTATCCACTTGCACTGAGGCAGATAGAGACCTAAAATATAGGTTTAGAAATACAATTTTTGTTTTAAAAGAATTTTTTATAGATAGAATGAGTACTGGTTTAGGGTCTGGGATCATATCAATTGTGATTTAAATTCATACAGCTTATTGTTCTTATCTGTGCCCATAGTTTTTTTTTTGTTGTTGTTTTTTAAAGGAACTCTAAGTCTTTAGTGGATACATGCTAGAAAACAAGATCCCCATCATGTCATCCTTGAGCTCCTGTGTGTTTTTCTTGGTCTTGACGTGTCCTCTTCCCCATCTCATTTTACTCCTGTGGGAGTCTTGGACATATGACGTGTTTTAATGTGTGTGTGTGTGTGTTTGTGTGTGTATGCGTTATTTTCTCCCACGTTGTGCCTCCATCTCTATTTAATAATATCACTGTCTTTTACTTTTTCTTTCTCCTTATTTTCACTTTATTTCTCATTGATTTCTCTTCTCTTCTTCCCCTGCAATATAGACCTGGAGTCTGTTTTATTTCTACCTGATAAAATTATGTATTCTCCATTCCTACTTGAACCTATGAAAAGAACAGTTGATATTTCTCTGTATTTAAAACGCTGACCCTAAACAACAAGGTCCTACTGTGTAGCACAGGGAGCTATATTCAATATTTTATAATAAACTCTAATGGAAAAGAATATGAAAAAGAATATGTATACATATATAACTGAATCACTTTGCTATACACCAGAAACTAACACAACATTGTAAATTAACTATTCTTCAATTTAAAAAAGGCTGACCCATGTGGCCTTATGTTAATTTTTTTCTTGACAGCACAAAAGGGTTTCTGTCTCAATTTAAATAGTTATTGAATAAATTAGGCAATACATATAAAGTAGCAGCCCTGAGACAATGACTGAAATGACCTATCTACCTAAATAAAGAGATTTGAAGATGGAAAACTGTTTAAGAGAATACAGGCTATTTTAATATTCCAGAGTAAATATTGGAATTCATCCCTGGGGAGATCCCTCATTGGTAAGCCCTTTTTGTCTTGAAGAAGTACCTACTCAGCATTCTTGGGAATTAGCCTAAAAGTAGATGCTGGTATTCAGAATTGAAGTTAATAGTAAAAATGAGGCCAGGGCTTCCCTGGTGGCGCAGTGGTTGAGAGTCCACCAGCCGATGCAGGGGACACGGGTTCGTGCCCTGGTCCGAGAAGATCCCACATACCGCAGAGCCGCTGGGCCCGTGAGCCATGACCGTTGAGCCTGCGCGTCCGGAGCCTGTGCTCCGCAACAGGAGAGGCCACAGCAGTGAGAGGCCTGCAGACCGCAAAAAAAAAAAAAAAAAAAAAAAGAGGCCAAATAGAATCATAAATTTCCCTGAGCCTGAAATGCATTGTGTGTCCTTGGAAGATGTGAAGGATTGCTATGCAAGTATTTTCTCCCAGGAGCTGAGGCTCTACTCTAGCAGAAGAGACAGATAATTCTTCTCTTCTCTTCAACTTATGCCATAGAAAGCACTGGGAAAGGAATGGGACTGAGCTGACAAAGCACCACCAACACTGGATTGTTGGTGTCCCTTCTAATTTAAGGTTGAATGAGTCACAACTTGGGCAATATGCTATGGGCCATGACACTCTGTTCCTTACCCATGGGTTTTGAATACTTTCCCTTGAAGGGAATGGATATTCCCAGTGTCAGTCACCCTAGGACAGGAAATAATCTGAGCCTTAAGAACAAAAAACTGTCTGCTTATCTCTGCATCAGAGGCCATTGGGCCTATTCTGCCATATGTAGGTGTAGAAATGCCTGGAGCCTTCTGTTGGGGGGAATCGAGCTGACAGCGGCCTGCACAGAGACGCCTGCCAGGAAACGCAAAGGGAGGCTGGTGTTCTCTTAGAATAAAGACTTCTGGCAGCAAGTCTAAGCTGTGTTTCTCTCGTCCCTAAGCTTTCAGTAAACTCTTATTAACAGTATGGCTCAGTCTCAGTTGTATGTGGGATGCAGGGAGATTGAAATTATCAGTGGTGATCAGGGGAAGACAGATAGGCCTAGAAGTGAGTTGATAACACAGGGGTCAACTGCCCCAGGAGAGGTGGCTTGGCAGCAAGTGGACAAGCCAGAGAAGAGGAAAAATGAAGGACTTTTAGCGCACTGCCCTTGGAAACTTCTGGCAATCAGTGGTTGAGATGACCATTTAAGGAGGCTAATTTCTGCCAGGAAGACAATGAGGGTTCTCACCAAAATACTTTGCATATAAAAAGGAAGTCTAAACTCACTTGGTAGTCACAGGCTAGGAAGCCAGCAATATACAGGATTTATTTGAAACATTTAAAAACAGTGATTTAAAATGCATGCTAAACTGACTGTAAGCTCAGATAAACAGTAACAGAAAGAACAAATCTCAGCTCACTCTTTCAATAAAACGAGTTGTGTTAATATATAATTTAATACGAAGCAAAATTAATATATAATTTAATGAGAAGCAATTTAATTTCTGTTTGAAGCTCTCTTTTTTAACAAATTATTATTTTCATCTTGTAATCATTTGATGTGATTGATCAGCCAGTCAGCAAAGCATATATTTTCCACCTAACTTAAATGTGTTGGCAGAATGATTATTTCTTTTACACATTTGATACGAGTCTAGTTTACATTTTTTATGAATAAATTGATGAGAATCATGTTATCTTGCCTCAGTGCCAGCCTTCTGCCCCTGAAAGTCTTATGTTTGTGCTGAAATGTTTGACAAGGTCTTTCTAAAGTTAGCATAAGAAGAGCAAAAAACCTTGAAAACCTAAACACTAGGTGAAATCCATGCAATTAAGCAAAACATGTAATAGCAAAGCACTGAAAGAGGACCTGTTTTCCAGTTCTTGGCTCTGCCATGAGGTGTGGACATTAATCACTTATTAATCACTTAGTTGATACCTCTGAGCCTCAGTTTCCCCATCTGTAACCCTACAGGATTGTTTAGAAAGTGCAGTGATAAAATGTATATGGGAAATACTATAAAGGATTAGAATAGTTATTACTACTTATGCAGGTGTTTGCTTACCTGTTAGTGTACCTATATATTTATAGTATATGTACTCAGTGTGTATAAAACCTAAGAATTTACCCTATACTATTAGAAGTGGGTAGAAATGGGATGATTCTAGAAGGTTAGGCAAATGGATGGATGGCTTGATGTAGATACAGAGATAGATATATAGCTTTTTACCTTTTACATAATTTCTCATTACATTTTTATACACCTTAAGGGATAAATCTTAGTTTTCCTATTTTCAGGTGAAATTCCAAGTGAAATAAAATCCTCAAAATAACCCAACTAGTCAGTGACAGAGATGAGATTGAAATCCAGGCCTCCCCTACTGCAGAATCCTGGGTTCCTTCTCCCTTACCTCACTGCCTTCTCCTTGTCAGTTCTTGGAACCCACCTGGCCATACACTTGGTACCCACTTTGCGTTAAACTTGCCTTATTTCTCAGAGATCAGGGATTGGTCCTGGCATCTAATGTAAGAAAGCAAAATAAGTGAGCAACTTGGTCACTGCTGTTCCACACTGACCATAGGTTATTTGGTAAATATTTCTTGACCAGTTTCAAACAGGAACTTCTGAAGACAGTAATGGAATCAAATGTGGATATGACTAGTGTTATTGCACTGTTTATGGGTCAACACTACAAACTTGGATTAGATTTTTAAAATTTATCTAGAACCTCAATCAAACTGAGGCCTAGAAATTTCTATGAGTCTGATCTGAAATAGCTCTCACATTGGTAAACATTCAAATAGACAAAGACGTTCATCCATTAGTCATATATATATATATATATATATATACAAAAACACAGTTTTATGTAAAAAGATGAATCTTTTTAAAGAGGCACACTGAATTGAATTTTAAATCATCAAATCCAAGCTCTCAAATTCAGGATAAAAATCTTTCTAAATGAAGATTTCATTAACTTCTGGCTTTCAATCATATGTATATATACATACACACACACACATATGTTTATATATATTCACACACATGCATACCTTTTTTATTGTTGAAAAGCTCCTTTTATTGCCATTTGGCTCATATTTCAAAATTATCTTCATGCCATAAAAAATTACATCACCTTTTATATACAGTTTATCTCAACAAGATTCAGAGAATAAAATAAGCAATGAGAAGCACTGGGAATAATTACAGAAAATGCATTTAGGCAAGTGGATAAATTAAAGGGTTCAATCACAGGACCATTTGTGAAGGAAGGAAATTAAGAGATATTAAGTAAAAAGATATTTTGGTACTGAGTTTTACAGAGAAGTCAGGAAAGAGGAATACAGGATTTTACAATCATGTAAATACAGGAACACAGACTGTAGAAGTTTAGACAAGAATTAAGGTGGGATTCTGCAGAGAAGCTAGGTGTATCAGATTGTAAATAACACATCGGGCACATTAGGCCAAGAGCAGAGCGTGGGCCGGGGTGGGGGACAGGCACCATCAAACGGTCTTTATGGTATGTATGGTACGGTATGGTATAGCTGGTATGATATGTATGGTAATGATATTTAAAGCCAGATAAGATCACGTGGGAGCTCATATAGAAGGAGAAGAGAAGAGATTCCAGATCTGAAAGTGGGGTATTTGGGACTGGATGAGAAGAGTTCAGCAAAGGAGAAGAGAGACGGGGAGGAGATCAAACATAGAGGAAAACAGATGAGAGCAGAAATCACATCAAACACTGCTGGGAGATTGAGTAAAACGAGAACCAAAAACAGACCATAGCTTTGGCAATGTTCTGGTGGTTAGTGACCCAGAGGGGAAGGGAAGAGAAAAGAGAAGGGGAGGGACCTCCTGGTAGAGAAAACAGCGAAAAGTCAAATCTTCCCTGCCGTTTAGCTATAAAGGGGGATGGAGAAATGAAGCGGATATGGGGTCAGAGGGGATTTTTTTTTTTAATATAGAAGCATTTATAACACATTTATTTTGCTGATGGTAAAGGTCCATTAAAGAAGAAAATTTTACTGACCTAGGAGTAGCCAATACACACCTCTCAGAGGGCACCAGCACCAAACTTGACCAGCACTCCCCCTCATGGCCCACAGATGAACAGATACAGGCTTCTCACCCCAATCCACCACCCGTCCCCAAATCCGCTTCCCTTCTCACCCATATACAATTATCCAGACAAGTATATAGGCACTAGATGTATCAGGGTGACTGCTTTAACAATCTGTATATCACTGAATTCCATTGGGAGAGGTATATTCTAAACATTTAGAAACATACCAGGGACAGGTGATAGAATCATATGGAATAACTTTTATAGGCTTCTCTGAGTGACATTCCCAGACCAGCAGCATTAGCATCACCTGAGAATTTGTTAGAAATGCAAATTTTCAGGCCCCACCCCAGTCTTTATTGGATCAGAAGCCCTAGGGATGGGGCCCAGCAATCTGTGTTTTGACAAGCCCTCCAGGTGACTCTGAGGCACATTCAAGTTTGAGAAATACCAATCAATCTATACCAATTTCAGATATATTGGTGTTTCAATAAAAACATTTTGACTAAGCAGTTTTAAGCCCATTTTCTTTAACCTTATAATACGGGGAAAAAATAGTATATACTTTTGAAGTAAATTTCTTTCTATAAAATAATTCTCAATTTTTGTTGTTGTTCTTTTAGCTTCCCTGATTCTAGTTCTGGGACAGAAAAAGTACAAGATGAGTTTAGAAAAGTTTGTGCTGGGAAGCAAGAAAGTCTCAGGTGGTCTTGTGAAAAGGACATGGCAGCTGGCTTGAAGGCAGCTGCTGTGGATGAATTAGGGACAACTAAGCATCAGAAACAATGAAGACAATAATGGATTATATTACATTCAGGGGTAAAAAAAAATACACACACACACACACACAGTAATACTATGGCAAGGAGGATGCAAAAGAAAGAAAACTCTTCTTTTTTTTTTTTTTTTTTTTTTTTGCAGTACGCGGGCCTCTCACTCTTGCGGCCTCTCCCTTTGCGGAGCACAGGCTCCGGGCGCGCAGGCTCAGCGGCCATGGCTCACGGGCCCAGCCGCTCTGCGGCATGTGGGATCTTCCCGGACCTGGGCACGAACCCACGTCCCCTGCATCGGCAGGCGGACTCTCAACCCCTGCGCCACCAGGGAAGCCCTAGAAAACTCTTCTTAACAGAAGAATACCAGTTAATAAAAGTAGAAGAAAGGACAGAATTAAAATATTACAATTTTACATCCAACAATAAAATACTAGATATAGGCAAGGATCATTGATGACTCCCAAAACAACTGGGTCAAAGTTATTGGGGGGAGAACATTCACAGGGTCTCAAATTATTGCCACACAGAATACACTTTAATGACCAGCGAAAAACGTCATTCTGAGCTATTTAATTTACTTAATACCATATTGGGGGACTTTTTTTTTTTTTTCATTCTAAACACTGCTGCAAAATATTTTGATACACATAACTGTGTATATAAACTAGCGTTGTTCTAGAAAGGCAGCACAGCCCGTGAATAGAAGCAAGGACTCAGGAGCCAGTCGTAAATCAAGTCCTGACCTGACACTTGTCTGCTGTGTGACTTTGGCTGAGGTTTCATCTATCTGCACCTTGGTCTCTCCATTCAGAAAATGAAAATAACAATAGTTCCTACACCCCAAGGTTGTTTTTGGAGTCAGATGAACTGATACAGGAAGAGGACTTAGAATAGTATCTTCACTGAGTCATCCCTCAAGGCTTGTGAGCTATCACCACTAGTATCGTTGCTGTTGTTGTATGGCTGGGTTAAGCAAGGCACATATTCAGGTTTAATTGATCCTAACAAACTGCCTGAGAGAGGGGCTGCAACAACATATGTTTCCACTTTGTCACAACCTTTCTTATGTTTGGTATTGTCAGATGTTTGTTGTTGTTGTTTAAAAAGAAATTTTCTGATTACTAGTGAAATTGCTTTTCTTTTAGATGTTTTTTGGCCATTTGCATTTTATCTTCTCTGACTCATCTATTCATATTTTCTGCTTTTTTTTTAAATTGGACTGTCTTTGTTGTTGTTAATAGGAGCTCTTTGTACACTCTGAACTTCAAGCTCTAGCCAGTTGTACATATTCTAGATGTGAAGAGAATCAACATCTTTATAATACCCGTTT